>PGWS01009141.1:0-13418 GCA_002896235.1 Cicer reticulatum
GATTTTAAATGATTTGTTAATGTTGTTTTTGATTTTTGAAAACATGTTAAATGCATATGTAAATATGAATTGTTCTCATGTATTTGAACTATTGATTTGTATCATATACCTTTACGTTTAATCATTTATTATTTGGATTTCGAAACTTATTCAAGATGGTTTGATCTTCTTTTTGATCTTGCTGCATTGTCCATAGTTGGTGGTCTTGTCGTCATCAAAAACATGTAGTTTACATTCTCCCCCTTTTTGATTATGACAAAATGTTGTTGTGAAGAGAGTGTAATGTTGAAATCTTTGCTCCCCCGTAATAGGTGCATACTCCCCCGTTGTATGTGATGATTTGAAAATTGTTTTTGAGTGCCTACAAGGTTTGAAATGCAACAACAACACCAAATTTTCTCCCCCTTTTGACATGATCAAAAAGAAGAAGAATAGAAAAGAAAAAGAGACATACACGTTTCGAGCCAAATCATACACAAAAGGCATATAAGGGAACAAGAAAATAGCCAATAAATGGAGATTAAAAGTCAGAATATCATAAGTTAATACATAACATTCCCGAAAAGAGCAAATAACAAAATAACCAGAATTAAAACAACAAAGGAGTTCATTAAGCAAATATCACAGTATACAGAATGCGAAAAGTTAACTTAAACTAAAGAACTTAATCAAAATATGTCGGAATGTGGAAATGATCAAGTTTGTCTGATAAATTTACTAATGTCTGAAGATAGTGCGTCATGATTGCGAGCAATAGTAGTTCAATAATTGGTGAAGGCGAGTGTCGATAGAGGTGGTCAACTTGTCGAATTGAGTTGGAAAAAAGGGTTTGGATAAGAATCAAGGCGAGTCATGTCATTTGATTGGAGATATAATCATCATCAGATGCAGTTGTCCTCGCCATCTTCATCTCCTTGAGCAGCAGTGTTGGAGGGTCCAGCATTGTCCTCCGGTGCATCTTCAGATGGTGGACCATTGATAACCTTATGCACAATGCTTTCAATGGACTCGTCATTCCATATTATCCGCATGCTATGTTGCAAGACACCTAAAATCCAGCATATTTTCTTTGGTGGGTGTAAACATAACTTCATCAGAGAAGTCCACACCAAAGTGTTCCAAAATTCGTGAAACTTCCTTTGCATAGGTAAGCCAATTGCCTCGCGAGAGCCAAACATAATAGATTCACAAAAAATGCCCAATTAAGTTGACGACCTTCAAACATGAAATTCATTATTTGCAATTCAAACTCCGAAATTTGGGAGTAATTTCCAGCCTTTGGAACCAGAATGTAGCTAAGGAAATAGTTGTAGAAGCCGATAATCAACAGTAAGATTTCCCACACCATACTGTTGTTGGGCATATTTGGAACCTGCATGAAGCCCTCTTTTGTTCCATGGTGCGTCGGCGAAATCGACAGAGGGAGACATACGCATCATACTTAGAAATATCACCCCATTCACATAATTGGTTGCACAAAAATTTTCACCATTAAAGGGGATATTCAGAATTCTCTCCAATGGTTTGGTATTTAAACGAATGATTTGCCCTTAACCCCGAGGTGAACTAACAGTTTTCCTTCTTGACATGAGATTGCAATAAAAAACCCTAACCAAATCTGGATAACTGGAGCTCTTGTAGCCTATAACTCGTATCAATGGTGTTGTGCTTGAGCAAGCGCTCAGGAAATTTTAAAAATCAGAAGAATGATCATAGAGTACCACTACTTTGGATAATAAGTCGTTTGTCCGAGTAGAATGTGCGAAAACATCAATTTCTTCTCCGGTGGATGTTGTAGAACCGGGAATATAATCCGTGGATGTTAGGATTTCTTGTTCCTTTTCGGGAGGGACCTACTGCTGCATGTTTGGTGCGATGGTCCTGGTACGTCTTGCGGTGGCATCCATGGTGAGAAATGGTAGTTTTTTTTGGGAAAATGGGTTTTAGAGAAAATGTGAGAGTTGTGAGAGATTTGAAGAGGAATGACAAAGAAGGAAGTAAAGAGAAATGGATGTTGTTAGGTTGGGTTGAATGGGTAAGGGAGTGGAAGGAGGAGGGATGAGTGTTGGAGAGAAGAGAGGAGAAACTGGGGCTGTATTCGAATACCAAAGAAAATAACCCCTAAATATGTGAAGCAACTTTTTATACCTGGGCAAAAACACGAAGGTGTATTCGACTACACCTTCTTGTATTCAAATACACATTTTTCTGGGAACGTGTATTCGACTACACATCCTTTGTATTCGAATACAGGAAATCTGGGAAAGTTTGTATTCGAATACAGACATTTGTATTCGACTACATAAACACAGTTTTGCTTAAAAATTCAGTTTTTTTATGAAAATTTGTATCATTTAATACACAAATTCATATATCAAGAAGCAATAATCAAACAAGACATAAAAGATATGACAACTATGTATATCATGCAATGGTTAAAGATCATTTTCACTCAAAATACCAAGTTTCTCTTCGGATTTTATAAAATGAGTCTTTAGGTAATGGTTTTGTAAATATATCAGCCAATTGATTGTGTGTATCAACAAATGTTACCTCAACATTACCTTTAAGTACATGATCCCGTAGAAAATGATGTCGATATCGATGTGTTTAGTTTTAGAGTGCATGATTGGATTCTTTGAGATGTTTATTGCGCTTGTGTTATCACATCTTAAGGGAATGCATCCGAGATCAACTCCATAGTCATGTAATTGCTGTTTAAGCCAGAGAATCTGGGCACAACAGCTTCCTGCTGCAATATATTCAGCTTCAGCAGTACTAAGTGCAACGCAAGCTTGCTTTTACAAGACCATGAAACAAGTGCATTTCCTAATACATGACATGTGCCGCTGGTGCTTTTACTGTCTGTTTTGCATCCCGCATAATCCGAATCAGAGTATCCTACTAGGCTACATATGCTACCCTTGGGATACCATAGGCCTACATTTGTTGTTCCTTTCAGATACTTCATAATTCTTTTAAACAACTACTAGATGTGATTCTTTCGGATCTGCCTGAAATCTTGCACATAAACAAACACTAAACATGATATCTGGCCGGCTGGCCGTTAGATATAATAATGATCCAATCATACTCGATATTTGGATATGTCAATGGAAATTCCCCTGATGCATCTTTATCAACATATGTTCCGGAGCCCATTGGAGTTGTACTTTCTTTGCAATTTTCCATTTCAAATTTCTTTAGTAATTCTTTACAATATTTGGCTTGATTGATGAAGATGTCGTGCTCAAGTTGCTTGATATGAAGTCCAAGAAAATAGTTTAATTTTCCCATCATGGACATTTCGAATTCTCCTTGCATTATTGAAGAGAATTCTTCACATATGTCCTTGTTGGTTGATCCAAATATTATATCATCAACATAAATTTAAACCAATAATGTGTGACCATTTTCTCTTTTGACAAATAACGTTTTATCAACCTCTCCTTTGTCAAATCCTCGTTCACATAAAAAGGTGCTTAATCTGTCATACCAAGCTCTTGGAGCTTGTTTTAGACCATATAAAGAGCCTTTTTCAATTTGTAAACGTGTGAGGGATTTTTGGAATCTTCAAATCCAGGGGGCTGCTTGACATAAACTTCTTCATTTATGTACCCATTGAGAAAGGCACTCTTCACGTCCATTTGATATAGCTCAAAATTCATGGAGCAAGCATATGCTAATAGTAGACGTATTGCCTCTAATCTTGCTACCGGAGCAAATGTTTCGTCAAAGTCTATCCCTTCCTCTTGATTGTATCCTTGAGCGACCCAATCTAGCTTTGTTGCGAACAACTATGCCATTCTCATCTAGTTTATTTTTAAACACCCATTTTGTACCAATGATGTGTTTATTTCCAGGATTAGGAACAAGTTCCCAAACTTGGCTTCTTTCGAATTGATTGAGTTCTTCTTGCATGGCAAGTATACATTGATCATCTTTAAGTGCTTCACCCATTTTGGATGGTTCGATTTGAGAAACAAACGCCATGTTTAAGCAAGCATCTTGCAATTTTAATCTTGTTGTGACTCCTTTATTTATATCACCTATGATGTTGTCAATAGGGTGATATCTATGGGTTCTCCATTCTTTAGGAAGATCATCACTTTGCCTTTCAATATTGACTCCACTTTCTTGTTGTGGTTGATTATTTGAAGTTCTTTGCTTGGATCATTGCTTTCAAAAACATCATCATCAACAAGAAATAATATTTTCCTCTTTTATGGGGTTAGTTTCATCAAAAGTTACATGCATTGATTCTTCAACTAATAAAGTTCTTTTATTAAAAATTCTAAATGCTTTACTAGATAAAGAGTAACCGAGAATATACCTTCATCAGCTTTTTCATCAAATTTTCCAAGATTGTCTTTACCATTATTTAACACAAAACACTTACATCCAAAAATGTGGAAGTGAGAGATATTGGGTTTTCTACCTTTGTAAAGTTCATATGGAGTTTTCTTAAGAATTGGCCTAATAATTACCCGGTTGGAAACATAGCATGTTGTGTTTACAGCATCTGCCCAAAAGTATTTTGGTAGATTTGAGGTCTCTTAGCATAGTTCTAGCAAGCTCTATCAAGGATCTATTCTTTCTCTCAACGACCCCATTTTGTTGTGGTGTTCTTGGTGCAGAAAAATTGTGAAAAATGCCATTTTCTTCACAGAATTCTTCAAATGAAGTATTTTGAAATTCCCTTCCATGATCACTTCTAATTGATACAATTTTGGCAGATTGTCGTTTTGGACTAGCTTGGCATAGTTTTTAAATGCCTTAAAAGCTTCATTTTTATTTGCCAAGAATAAGGTCCAAGTGAACCTTGAGTAATCATCAACAATAACTAGTCCATATGAGTTTCCACCAAGACTTTTGGTTCTTGATGGACCAAACAAGTCCATATGTATCAATTGTAGTGGTCTAGAAGTTGAAATGACATTTTTAGGTTTGAAAGAACTTTTTGTTTGTTTGCCTTTTTGACAAGCGTCACATAATTTATCCTTTATAAATTTTATTTTGGTAAGCCTACAACAAGATCATGCTTGACCAATTTGTTTAAATGATCCATGTGAATATGAGCAAATCTCTTATGCATAGCCAAGCATCATTATTGTCGCTTACCAAAACACATTTCCATTTTTAAGGATAAATATTCAAAATTAAGTATGAAAATGTTTTTGAAACGCTTACCAACAACTGAGTTTCATTTGTAGCTTCATTTTGGATGATGCACTCATCTTTATTAAAAACTATCTTGTATCCTTTGTCAAAAAGTTGGCTGATGTTTATGAGATTATGTTTTAGACCTTCAACATATAAGACATCTTCAATCGAGGGGGATGGTGTTGTACCGACTTTTCCAATGCCTAAAATTTTTCCTTTGTTGTTGTCTCCATATACTACATGTCCTTTGACTCAAGTGTTAAAGTTGAAATTTTGTTATATCACCCGTCATGTGTTTGGAGCAGCCACTATCTAAGTACCACATGTTTGAAGTCTCTTGTTTGCATACCTACAAAATTGAAATCAAACTTTATTAGGTACCCAACGTGCTTTGGGTCCTTGATGGTTAGTACTTTTCTTACCCATATGTAATGACCTTTTAGAACACTAATGTTTCTAATGTGACATGTATTAGGTGTATGACCATGAAGACCACAATAAGAACAGTAGGATTAAATCTACTATTAGTAACATATGTATGAGATTTATTTTTGAATAATTTTCTTATTATAAAGATCGTCCTTTTTCATAACTATAATCTTTTCTTGATTAGATTGACTACTTGCTTTAACAAAATAGTTTTGTTCAAATTTTGGTTTTATCAAATTTTGAATATCCAAGACCACTTTTGTCATTTGAGTATCTTTGCATATTTAAAACATTTTCCAATCCTAATTGTCCTTTTCGTACCGTTCAATTACTCTATTTAATTGAACAATTTTGAAAGAGAGGGATTCACATTTATTGCATGCAAAATTCTGTTTTTAGTTTTTCAGAATTTTTCTCCATAATATCAATTTTTTTCTTGTAAACTTGAGATTTGTTTCTTTTGTGTTGATACTAGTTTACACAGATTTTTACATTCAATAAGTAATTCCTTTATTGCGTTTTGAGCATCATTGTATTCTATAATAATTCATTATTAGTCTTATTATAATGAGGAGAGTCTATATCACTAACCTCATCATCATCTGATTGATGCGAGGCCATTAATGCAACATTGGCGCATTCTTCACTTTCTGTTTCTGAAGATGAACTTACTTCATTGTCTTCCCAAGCTATGTATCCTTCTTGAAGTCTTTCTTTTTGTTGACATTCTTCTTAGCAAGGTTTGGGCAATCTGCTTTAATATATCCTTGTTTTTCCACATTCAAAGCAAGTGAAGTTTTGATTTGATGTAATTATCTTCTTCCTGAAGCTTTTCTGTTTGATGTTCTATCGTTTTTAAGAAATTTACAAAATTTCTTAACAAGAAGGATAATATTTTCATCTTCATCTGAATCATTATCTTTGATTTGTTCTCTTGATTCGGTCTTTAAAGCAATATTTTTGTTCTTCTTTTCTTGACTTTCATTTTGTTCTAGCCTTCCAAGTTCGATTTCGTGCTCTTGAAGTTTTCCAAATAGTGCAGAAAGAGACATCTTGGATAGGCTTTTCTTTTCCGATATTGCTGTAACTTTTGGTTGCCATGCCCTGTCAATGACCTTAGTACTTTTAGATTTAGTTCATCATTTGTGAAGATTTTTCCGAGTGCTGTCAAATGATTGGTTAGGTGAGAGAACCTTTTCTGTAAATCTAGATAGTCTCTTCGGGCTGCATTCGAAATAACTCATATTCTTGTGATAGTGTGTTGAGTTTGGATCTCTTTACCTCAATGGTGCCTTGGTGAGTTACTTCCAACGTATCCCATATTTCTTTTGCTGTTTTACAGTGAGATATGCGGAAAAACTCATCCATTCCTAGTGCAGATTGTAATATATTCTTAGCCTTTTATCGAAAAGCACTTTTCTTTTATCCTCATCAGTCCAAGAAATTTTTATCTTTATTTCTTCTTTGTTATTGATGACAGTTTTTGGAATATGAGGACCATTTTCAACTGCATCCCATATATCGTCTCCTTGTGCTTCGAGATACGCTTGCATACGGATTTTCCAAAAATCGTAGTGCTCTCCAACAAAACATGGTGGCTTGGTACTGCTACCACCGTCTCTAAAACAGGTTGTGCGGAAGCCATTAGTAATTGATCGAGGAATAAGTTACGTTAACCTGCTCTGATGCAATTTTAAGTATAGAAGTACGCCTAAGAGAGGGGGGGGGGGGTGAATTAGGTGTTAGTAAATTTTCTTGTTTTTAGTGATATGGTAATTGAATTTTCTGAGTTTAAGAACAAGGCTTAATAAAATGTGCAGTAAGTAATAAACACGTTAAGATTTATCCTGGTTCCCATTATAACCAAGCGTACGTCCAGTCCTCTTGCACACCACAAGAGATTAATCCAATACTTGTCAGAAAATGTACAACTCCCCACTCTGGGATCTTGCTACAAAACTTCTAACAATACTTCTAAGATAGCACACCACTATCTTACTTGTACAAATGATACAATAAGGTTTGAATGAGTCTAAGATGTGGTATATTGATAAACAACTCAAATAGCAATTCAAGTACTTGAGAACTTTTAGAATGATATGAAAATCTAATGCAAGTACTTAGAAAAATTAGAATTTTGTTCAAAGTTGTTTAATGAATTTTATCAAGGATTGTTAACTTTTGATCTGAAGTTATGGGGTATTTATACTCCATAAAACATCCTTTCAGATTCGTGGCCATTGATCCAAGAGGTTTGATGAAAAATTACAATGTTCTAGAGGCATCCCAGATCTGAAAAATTGTAATGTTTCCAGGTGATTCGAATACAGTATATTGTATTCGAATACACGTCTTTGTAACGTTCAAAAAATTCAAATTTTACATCTTGTATTCGAATACACATCAGTGTAGTCGAATACAGATTAGTGTATTTTAGCCTCTGACTTAACTTGTATTCGACTACATATGGGTGTAGTCGAATACACTTGGCCACTGACTTAGCTTGTATTCGACTACAGATGGGTGTAGTCGAATACACCATTTACGTTTTGCCTCTGACTTTAAGTTGTATTCGAATACAACATGGTGTATTCGAATACACTTATGCAAATTGTCAAAAATATGATTTTAAATGATTTGTTAATGTTGTTTTTGATTTTTGAAAACATGTTAAATGCATATGTAAATATGAATTGTTCTCGTGTATTTGAACTATTGATTTGTATCATATACCTTTACATTTAACCATTTATTATTTGGATTTTGAAGCTTATTCAAGATGGTTTGATCTTCTTTTTGATCTTGTTGCATTGTCCATAGTTGGTGGTCTTGTCGTCATCAAAAACATGTAGTTTACATAATCCAATGATACAAACGCACATATTGTATGCACAAGATTGGTTAAAAACCCTAATGGACTAGAATAAGTCGAAAGATGACGAAAATGACTTAAATGTTAATCCATTGACGCAATCGCACTTATTGGATGCTTAAGATTAGTTAAAAACCCTAAATTGAGTAGAATAAACCTAGGGATGACAAAATTGACATAAATATTAATCCAATGATAAAAACGCACGTATTGGATTCATAAGATTGGTTAAAAATTCTAAATGGTCAATAATAAGCCTAGGGTGGACGGAAATGACCTAAATGATATTCTAATGACACAAACACATTAATTGGATGCATAAGATTGGTTAAAAACCCAAAATTGATTAGAATAAGTCGAAGGTAGATGAAAATCACCTAAATGTTAATCCATTGACACAAGCACACATATTGAATGCACAAGATTGGTTAAAAACCTTAAATGGACTCGAATAAGCCTATTGAAGACAAAAATTGCCAAAATATTAATCCAATGACACAAACGCACGTATTGAGCACACAAGTTTGGTTCAAACGTTAAATGGACTACAATAAGTCGAAGGATGACGAAAATGACATAATTGTTAATCCAACAACACAAAACAGACTTATTGGATGCAAATAATTGGTTAAAAACCATAAATGGATTAGAATAAGCCTAGGAAGGAGGAAAACGATCTAAATGTTAATCAAATGACACAAACACACATATTAGATCCACAAGATTGGCTAAAATCACTAAATGAACAAGAATAAGTCAAAGGATGACGAAAATGAATGAAATGTTAATCTAATGACCCAAAAAGATTTATTGGATGCACAAGATTGGTTCAAAATCCTAAATGTACAAGAATAATCCTAGGGTGGACGAAAATGACCTAAATGGTAATCCAATGATACAAACACACTTATTGAAACCATAAGATTGTTTAAAAATCCTAAATGGATTTGAATTAGTCGAAGGAAGACGAAAATGATCAAAATATTAATCCAATAACACAAACACACGTATTGGATGAACAAGATTTGTTAAAAACCTTAAATCGACTAGAATAACCATGCGGAGAACGAAAATGACCTAAATGTTATTCCAATAACACAAACACACTTATTGGATGCACAAGATTGGTACAAAATCCTAAATAGACTAGAATAAGCCAAGGGAGGACAAAAATGACCTAAATGTTAATCCAATGACACAAACTCACGTATTAGATGCACAAGATTGGTTAAAAATCCTAATTGAACTAGAATAAGTCGAATGATGACAAATTTGACCTAAATGTTAATCCAATGACACAAACACAGTTAAATGTTAATCCAATGACACAAACACAGTTATTAATCTAATGACACAAATACACGTATTAGATACACAAGTTTGGGTAAAAACTCAAAATGGATTGTTCAAAAATCCTAAATTGATTGGAATTAGTCGAAGGAAGAAGAAAATGATGAAAATATTAATCCAATAACACAAACACACGTATTAGATGAACAAGATTTGTTAAAAACCTTAAATCGACTAGAATAACCATGCGGAGAAAGAAAATGACCTAAATGTTATTCCAATAACACAAACACACTTATTGGATGCACAAGATTGGTTCAAAATCCTAAATAGACTAGAATAAGCCAAGGGAGGACAAAAATGACCTAAATGATAATCCAACGACACAAACTCACGTATTGGATGCACAATATTGGTTTAAAAGCCTAAATGAACTAGAATCAGTTGAATGACGACAAAAATGACCTAAATGTTAATCCAATGATACAAACGCACTTATTGGATACACAAGATTGGTTAAAAACCCTAAATGGACTAGAATAAGCCTAGGAAAGTCAAAAATGTCTAAATGTTAATCCAATGACACAAATGCACTTATTGGATGCACAAGATTAGTTAACAACCCTAAATGGATTATAATAAGTCGATTGGAGAATGAAAATGACCTGGATATTAATCCAATGACACAAACGCACATATTGGATGCACAAGATTGGATAAAAACCATAAATGTACTAGAAAAGCACTTTTGAATGTAATGACAAAAATGACCTAAATCTTAATCCAATGACACAAGCACACTTATTGGTTAAAAACCCTAAATAGAATAGAATAACCATTGGAGGACAAAAATGACCTAAATGTTAATCGAAGGGCACAAATGCACTTATTTGTTGCATGGGATTGGTTAAAAACCTTAAATGGATTAGAATACGATAAAGGAGGTTGAAAATGACCAAAATATTAATCCAATGACACCAACGCATGTATTGGATGAACAAGATTGGTTAAAAACCCTAAATGCACTAGAATAATTCGAAGAATTACGAAAATGACATAAACGATAATTCAATGACACAAACCCACAAATTGGATGATAACGATTGGTTAAAATATCTCAATGGTGTAGAATAAGCCTATGGAGGACGCAAATGACCTAAATGTTATTCCAATGACACAAACACACTTATTGAAAGCATAAGATTGGTTAAAATGGCTAAATGGAATAGAACAAGTCGAACAAGACAAAAATGACCTAAATATTAATCCAATAACACAAACGCACATATTGGATGCATACAATTTATTTAAATCCCTAAATGGACTAGAATAAGCCTAGGGAGGACGAAAATGACCTAAATGTTAATTTAATGACACAAACACACTTATTGGATGCACAAGATTGGTTAAAAATCCTTAATGGACTAAAATAAGCCTAGGGAGGACGACAATGATTTACATATTAATCCAATGACACAAACGCACATATTGGATGCACATGATTGTTTAAAAACGCTAAATGGTCTAAAATAAACCTAGGGAGGACACAAATTACGTAAATATTAATCGGATGATACAAACGCACTTATTGGATGCTCAAGATTGGTTAAAAACCCTAAATGGACTTGAATAAGCCTATGGTAGATGAAAATGACCTAAATGTTAATCCAATGACACAAACACACTTATTGGATGCATAAGTTTGGTTTCCAATGACCTAAATGTTACCTTCCTTTTCCATATTGACTCTTACTTCATTTTTACTTTTATATACAGTTGGTGTCGAACGAATAATAGAAGAAATGAGAGATTTTGAGTTGTGTTTTCTGTTTAAAATCTTTTTCGAAAGACTATAGTAAAGTGAAGAAAGCAGGGCAAGTAATAAAAACAGAGCACAGAGAAACAACCAATTTATCTTGATTCACCACCAACACAGTAGCTACGTTATGTCCCTTCAACCTGAAGGATTTAATCCACTAATTCACCATAAAATCAAACTTACATTTAAACAACTACTAGTCACATTGACCATGTTCAACCTTTTCAAACTTCTAGTTTAGGACAATCAAGCAATTGAGGACGACAACCACTATTGTGCAAGGTAACAAACAAAGAGTTTTGGATTTTTCTAAATTAGCTCTCGCATAAAGTGTTTACAAATTTGTTTCTTCAGAAAATCTTCTCATCGCTAAAGTGATCGATTATGGTGTATGATCGTTGTCCTAATTTCAAGAAATCAACATAACTCATGAATTTTCGTATCACATCTTTTGAGATTGGTTTGCCATAGAAAATTTCCAAAATAGATCTTGTAATTGATTTAGCGTATCTTGTTTAAAGAAATTAGGAAGCAGATGATACGATGGTCAGGGCATGTCTTAAGATCTTCAGTCAAGTAGCAGATTCAAAGTGTTCATTAGAGGATGTCCAAATGCTTTGTCTTCTTTGGAGTGTTAACTTTCAGCCTAACATCGACTTTTCATCAGAGCATTGAGTTCTATTAGAGGATTGACTTCCTTCAAAGCGTACATTATAAGTCAGAGTCACATGATTAGATGCTTCAATTGATTATGAAATTATCAGAGGCATACGATCACTCGCTTATCAAGCTTATCAGAGGCAAACGGTCATTTTCTTTGTCAATCGTATTAGTGCCGAAATAAAAGAGCAAAGTTGTGTTCAAGAGAGGCAACTAAAACAAAACATACCATGTATATCCAGAGTCACTAGAACTAGATTATTTCTTGCATTATTGGATGTAAGCCAATACAGAGTGTCCAATCGCGTACACTAGTATATTATAGAGACTAAATTATATTTAACCCTTATAAAAACATTTTTTGAGTCTCTTAACTTGTGTGCTTCTTTGTGCAAGATTCTATTTTTTTCTATTTGCACAAGGGAAAATCCCACTCTAAGGGAGTTCACCGTGTAAGGTAAAATTAGTATTTTTTTATTAAATATAACTTTATTTTAGGTCGATGTTGAAGGTGCAACACGAGAAGGGGGTTTGAAATTTGTTGAATAAGCTTGATAATTTTCAAATTATTGATCATATTGGTTCAGAGTGATAATTTACTTGGAGTATACCATAAAAAACTAAGGAGTGCATAATAAAGTAACACAAGTAATTATCTAGTTACACTAACTTGGTCATCAAGTCATTAAACTTAAAAGGATTTAATCCTAATTCACCAAATTTAATACAGAAGCACCTGAACCTCCAAGCAAGTATTCCAAATCAGCTTACGGAAAAATTGCCCAGACTTTTGAGGAACACCACACACATTGATATCTACTAGCCAAGTCTTTCTCCACACAATCTGACAACCCCAAAATTGTTGAAGGACACTAACATCACTACCGGGTTTAATATCAAAGTTTTGGAACTTGAGTTGTGTAACATCCACCGTTTTTGAAAGCGAGGGTATCTCTTTTTTTTAAAAGTAATTAAAGACAATCATTCAAGAATTAAATCAGAAAATGCCTTTGGATAAATAATTGAGTCATTATAATTTACAAGCAGCGGAAAAGTTTCTCCAATTATAAATCCAAAACATTTACACAACAACAAATGGTACATGGAACCCATTCAAGTAAAAAGTCAAACTGACAATATTAGTATAAGTACAGTTTCCCAAACTAAAAATACTCCAATCCAAAA
>PGWS01009143.1:0-12975 GCA_002896235.1 Cicer reticulatum
GAAATAATTTTAAATACTTGTTTTGAAAAATCGTTGTTATAATCATTAGATTGTTAACTGTGTTAGGTGCACCTAGTTACTTCGTGTTGATTAGGGAGAGTTGCCCGTTAGATGGAGCCGCCCTTGTGAGAAAGGTAATCCGTAGGAGGAGATGATTATCAACGAGTTACCCCTTTAGGGTGAGTTTTTATTTTTTTTCAGATTCGCAGGCAACTGAGTAGAAATCTGTTATTTGATTCAAGTCTCAACATATTTTTTTTTGGTATGCCTCTTTGATCGATGACCATTTTTTTGTAACGTCTGTTGAGTCTATGTCAATTGCAGCTATTTTGGAGTCTATAAGTTTTTTTTTGGAAATTGTATTAAACGATTAGATTATGTTCTTTGAATTGTGACTGAATTGAAAATTTAATAGGGATTTTATAAATTTGGGAATGTTGAAGTTATAGAGGATACTCTGTCGAAATTTCGAGGAAAAATATATATATTATAAAATATTATATATAATACTATAATTATACAATATAATAATATCTACCATATTATATAAAATGGCACACGAGAAATTAGTTTAATTGTTAAGTTAGTTGTTAGGATTGTCAGGCTAGGAGTATAGCTTGTGCGCCGGTCACGGTATTAAATTTTCGGGTCGTGACATCAAGATCGAGAATAAGGTAGAGCTTCAAGTGCAAAGCAATCTATCACTTATATTATCATACTTAAAAGTTCGTAAGCTCTTCAAGCAAAGCAAAGGTTCAGTTCAGTTTCATTGAATATCAGAATCATTCTATTGAGTCCTTAGCCAAGATTCTTTAAACTCAAACAAGGGTTGAGTACACTCAGATTCTTCAAACTCTTTTAATCATCACTTTGTAACTCAAGACTATTGAGTGAGTTTTTATTCCTTCCTTCCCTTATCTCTATTTATTTACAATCATGGATGAACACTGTTTCTTCCACAGGCCAACTATCCAACCACACCTCCTTCAGAAACAAAAAAACTCATGATGTTGTTTATGGTAAATACGACTGTCGCGGCGACATCCCCGAATATTTTTTGCAATTCTGTGTAAACAATGCTGCTAGAGAAATTTCTCAACGTTGTCCAAACAGTGTATCAGCTGCTATGTTTTATGACATGTGTATATAATGATGGGTGTGGAGAGTGTTTGAAGGATTTGATAGATATGGTTAGTAAGTGTTGTGGGAGTAAGGAAACATGGGCTATTGTTGCTCCAAGTTGTAAGATTACTGTTAAGAATAATGATTCAATTAATTTATTAGAATTGAATAATTATTCAATTCTGGTTGTTAGAGTTAGTTAATTTTGAGTTAGTTAGTTAGGCTTTTTATATATTCTGTATTCATTCTTTATCTTTTAACAATATAAATTATTTAAATTCTGTCTGTTATATTCACCTTATAAATTGAGAAAAGAAATGCATCAGCTTAATAAGTGTACTGGTGACAGTAGCTCTACTAAGTTGTTGTGTCTACTACTCCTGGAGAAGGAATTGGTTATGCAAAGGTAATTGTAACAAGTTTGCTAACATGTTGAAACTTTTATTTGATAAGAAGTCTCTGTTGAAACTTACTAACTTCCTTGGTAGGTGAATTGCTGTTGAGGACCATTCCTAGAGCTTTTCATGATCATGTTCAAAGAGAGGATTCATTGAATGGAGTCCTTCAAACAATCCCTTTAATTGTAAGTTTTGACAAAAACTTCATTCAATTTTCTTTCATGATAATATTTTCTATTGTTTCAATATAGTGCTAAGTCATCAAATTGTGTTTGTCAATAATATAGTATTACAATGTCTATTTGCTTGGCAGAAAAGGAAAATCAAAATCATTGGAAATTAAGACTAAGCATTATCAATGGAATTGCAAGAGAACTCTTATACCTTTACCAGGATTCTCAACTAAGAGTTATCCATATAGATTTGAAAGCTAGTAATGTTCTTTTGGACGACGAAATGAGTCCAAAAATATCAGATTTTGGATTAACAAGAAAGTTTGAAAAATGACAAACTCAAACAAAAACAAAAGAGTTATGGGCACCTAGTAAGTGTTATTCACAACTCTTTTTAAAAATAAATATTAGAAAATTTCATATAATTTACAACTAACCATATATCTTATAGATAAGTTAATTTTGTGATTTCACTAACCAAGAACGCTCTGTATTTATTGTATTTTCAACCAAGATTAATTTTGAGTTAAATACTTTAAGATTAAATAGGAATATTTGAAAAATGGCAATTACAATTCAAATTTCTCTTCCTTGTAATTGACATTGTCACTTCAGGAGGTAGATTTGTTGATAGAAAAAATTGGTTTAGGTGAAGTATGAATAACAAATGGAGAGAGATTGAGTTGTGTGAGGGAAAATATAGATTGTTGGGTTGATGAAGATGATGATGAAACTCACTTTCTAGATTTGTGGTCGATGAATACGATTTAAATAAAAAAATGTTATATTTACGAAGATCAAAAACACATTTAAATCTATAAAAAAAAAAATTGAAGTTGAAAGTTAAGTTTTTACATTATTTTATTTCGATTTTATGGGTGTTAATGATTATACATCATCGTATCATATGACACGTTATTTAAATCATGTCATCTTGCCTTTTTTAATTAAAAAATCATAGGAATAGACCCAAATTGTTAACTTTTAAAATAAGGGATCAATTTCATGAATCTCTAAAAATAGGAGACTGAAATTGCAATTAAGCCTATAATTTTTTTGAAAAACACAAAAGAGTGTATATATGACTAAACTACTATTTTTGTTCAAAGTGGAGAACATTGTCAATTTAGTCCAACAACAAAAAATTCAAATTAATCATCGAATCAATAAAGTAGTCTTACTATACATCATCTTTAAAACAATATACCTGACTTAAAAAAATAGATAAATAAACAAATACAAGAACACAATGATTGATCTTGTAGTTGAGACAATTGTGTCTACGCCTCTCGATAGAAGAGTGATGATTGGAATTTTTTTGGATACAAAAGGGCTTTAGGTTACATAATCCAATTTGTGTTTAAATACTCTTTTGTTATGTACGAGCATATGCTTACTTGTAACTGAATATGAGTCAGACTTAACACATCATCCATTCAACTATCTCTTGTATATTTATTTATCAGATAAAAATATATCATTTCTAACATAAAAATGTCTTACCATGAAGAGACAAAGAGATGGATAAAACAATGGTGAAAAAAAAAAGTTGCAATAAACCTAAGAAATTATGTTTTTATTGAAAAGAAAAAGTATCACATTCTTTATAAAATAATCGAAATACAATATAATTAAACTATATATTACACTAGACTAATTAAAACGAATAGAGTTAGCTTACACCATGCCAATAATAGTAAAATGTAAAGTGAAGTTCATAAAGTGATTTTTGTATGTAAATTTAATTTTCATGTACTAGTGAAAACATTATTCACAAATCACAATCAATTTTTATTGAAAAAGTCACAATTAAGCATGTGTATAATAATGATTTTAAAAGTAATTATATTAAAGATAAAACAGCCAGAATAAAAATTTAATATTATTTTGTATGGTATTATAAAGTAATAAAAATATTTTTTTATTTATGTAAAATCAAATAGTTAAATTGATATAGTAATAAGACAAAATGCGCAAGAAACTCTTAAATCCTCAAATTCGTTAATAACATCGTTAGAGGATGAAGAAGGTTTATAAATAATGAATGGAAAGTGACTTGTTTCATTTTTAAAAAAAATTACTTTTAAACAAAAAAATTTTTATGTTAAGAATGTGTTTGTTTATATTTAAAAGTAATGCATATTGTTAAAAAAAATTGATTTTTGCAAAAAAAATAAAAATATGCTTCTCATAAAAAATAAAGACATAAAATTCACAAAAGTTAAAAAACACGAACTTAACCACTAGAAAAAATATGAAGTAATTATCCTACTCTCTTAAAAATCTAAATCTTACTATAGGTGATAGTTTCTCCTCGTGATCACTCTACTACTCAGCGTTTTCTTACATGCGTTGTGGTATGACCTATAATTTTTTAGAAACTTTTACATATAAATATAATTGAATGTATGGAAGTATTTAAATTTTATAAGAAAAAAATTTTATGTTAAATATTGTGGTGTATATTTATGTGCCTATAAACTTGCTTCTATAATCGGTGTATTTTATGACAAAAATTATGGGTGTATTTTGTGACTAAAGTTGTGGTTGTTGTGTTGCCGAAATGTATATTTGATTATAATATGCATGTACATTATGTAAATTGGTAGCATCATGTAGATTAAAGTGTGTATATGGATTAAAACTTATTTTTCTAATTTTTTTTATTATGGTCTAATTTTTAAGATTAGAACAAGGCCTCTAAAAACACCGAAAACTACATATTTTTGTGATGATTTATTTATATGTTTATTTTTCAAGAGATCTAAAAATTATGAAATGAATGACCTAAATTTATTGATTTGCTTGGAATGAAAAAAATAGATAGAGAGATATGAAATATTAGAGAGTGACAGTGAGAGAGACAATAGATAGAGATTGGAGGGAGAGAGCGAGTGAGCAAGAGAGTAGAGAGAAATAAGTGTATTTAGAAAAATCATGTATTTAAAAAATGTTTTTTCAAACAAACATAATTTCTTGAAAATCATTTTTTTTAGGTCCTTTACGGTGATTTTATAGTTAAAAAAATCACTTTAATAATGTTGTATACAAATAGATTTAAAATCATTTAAAAAAATTATTTTTAAATAAAAATGATTTTTAGTTTAGAAAATTTAGAGGTTATAGTTTTAGAGATTTATTTAAAAAAAAATTTAAATGATTTTTATCCTGTATCATAATTTAAAGTTTTTTTAAATTACAAAATAATCATAAAAGATGTGATTTTTCCAAATACACAATCTCTCTTTTTTAAAATTACCATAAGCATGGTGTCATAGTTTGATTATCTATAAGTCATTAAGGTAGTAGTTAGTACTCGCAGAATCATTGTTATGTTAGGTGTCAATATCTAAAGCATTTATGAAATTTAGTCTATCAAATCAATTTAAATATTTTAAATTAAACACTTCAAAATTTATTAGTTTAAAAGTACTCATCAAACAACAATAAATAAACACACAAAAATAAATTCATAACATCATATGAATAATGTACAAATAAATGGCATATAAACAACAACAAATAACAAAAAGATACGGAGAAATTGAAAAGGAGAAGAAAGCTTACCTGATGAAAACCTAGATCAGAGTCGCATGGAAGCAGAAAAATGCCCACATTAAAATGCATGAAACATGAGAAGTTAAGGGTAATTTCATATTTTCCAAAAAAAGATAAGGGTAATTACATTATTTTTCGCCATCGATAAGTTCTATGTTTTTAAATTTTGTGGCATCTTTTTTCTATAGCAAGAGTGAAATATGAGAAATTACTATTTTTAGCTTTTGATTTTTAGCCAAAAAATGATGTTTTTAACAAAATAGTTTTTCGAAAATATGAAACAAACATCTTTCAAACGATAAAAAATGATTTTTTATTTGAAAAAAATATGAAACTAACTCACCCAAACGGGGATTTTTTTTATATATTATATATCCCTATTTTTTTAAACTAACCAATACACTTCACTTTAAAAAATATATATCAAAATGGCTAAGTTAATGTGGTTGAGTAGATGTCCCAAAGCAAATAATTGTGCTATATTAATTTACCAACTCCTTTTCTATTTTGTAAATAAATCTATATTATTTTAACACAAAACACTTTCTCCATTGTGATAATCATAGCACTTAATAAAA
Organism: Cicer reticulatum; assembly: GCA_002896235.1. Lineage (NCBI taxonomy): Eukaryota > Viridiplantae > Streptophyta > Magnoliopsida > Fabales > Fabaceae > Cicer > Cicer reticulatum. Next base: position 5,830 of record PGWS01009143.1, read on the forward strand.
TTTACTTAATAACAACTTCTCTTATTTTATGACGGAAAATCTAATAAATAAAAATTAATATAAATAATTATAATAAATAAAACGTAATTAAAATTAAAATCAAAACACATACATAAGAAATTGAAGAAAAAAAGACATTTGAATAGATTGCCAAAAAATAAAGGTATTAACAACTGTCATCGTATTTTTCATCAATAACCTAAATAAGATACAATAATAAAATAATATAATATAATAATATACAGAAAAATAATAAATTAAATATATTAATAAAATCAAACAAATACAATAATCGAAGACAAAATCATCCAATTAAAGGAAAAAATATTACATCAAATTAAATATATTCTACCAAAAATAGGACGGGAGGTTTAAAAATAATATACTTACATGTTTATTTGGCACTTTTTCAAAAGCATTTGATTGTATATTTCTCTCTCATTTAATAATTGTTTATTTTATAATTTTTTATTACAATTACTTTATCATTTATCATCTTTTATTATTAGAAAACTCGAAAAAAAAAATAAAAATGAGAGAGTTTTAAATACTATGATTTATCTATAAATATAAAGTTCCAAATATATAAAACACAATATTTTTATTTAAATGCAAAGAAACCCACTTCTCAATCACAATAATTAAGATTTACTATTTAAATAGAATCAACAGTTGAAAATCATCAAATCTTAAAGTTGAAACTCAAATTAAGAAGGTCTTAATAAAAATTTGTTTTTAATTAATTTTAGGAATTTCTTCAAGCAAATAAAACTTTTTTTTTTGTCCTTCAAGAAAATAAATTTACTTTTTCTTACAAATAACTTTCAGATGCATAAAATAAATTTATTCAATTTGAGTTATATAATTTATTCAAATAAAAAAAAAATCAAACAGTATTAGATATAAGAATATATTCAAAAATAGAGGAGGGAAAAAGACTTATAATGATCCGTAGCCATATTGACCCATGTCAATTACTTGATTTCTCAATGTTTTTCTCCTTCCATTTCTTTTAATATGATTAACTATTATCGAAAAGTTGTTTATTACCTAAAAGTTAGTCTTATCATCTTATTTCTGAGATCCTTCATCGCTAACAACCAATCGAGAGGGTCTAACGAACGAACAGACGAGGGTAAATTATAATAATAACCGACCCCATACAGTTCGGAGTAAGCATATCGTTGACAAGAATAAACCACCTAAAGATAAGAAATACAATTTGTTTCTTTATTTTTTATAAATAATCTATTTTTGAAAAATAAAAATCATTTTTATTGTTTAACGGGTTTGTTTCATTTTTTAAATTATTTGTGTAAAATAATTATTTTTTTAAAAGAAAAAAAGTAAAACTAATAAGTTCCAAGATTACGCATAGATACGAGAGAAAAATGATATAAAATTAAAAAACTATGAATTTACTCAACTTCTCTCTTGTTTTTCTCCTTGCATGCGTTGTAATCTGACCTAAAATTTTAGAGAAATATTTTATATAAATATGATTGAATGTATAAAAGTATTTAAAGTATATAAGAAAAATACATATGTTAAATATTGTGGTGTATATGTATGAGAGTGTAAACTTGCTTCTATAATCGGTGTATTTTATGACAAAAACTGTGGGTGTATTTTATGACTACAATTGTGGTTGTTGTGATACTAAAATGTATATTTGAGTCTAATATATAAGTATATCATGTAAATTGGTAGCATCATGTAGATTGATGTGTATAGGGATTAAAACTTATTTTTCCAATTGTATTTTTTTTATTAGAGTTCAATTTTGATGATTAGCATACCTTCAAAAACATCGGAAATTGCATATTTTTTAAAATTGTATATTTTTGTGATGATTTATTTATATGTTTATTTTTTAGGAGATTCAAAAATTATGATTTGGAGGACCTAATTTTTTTGATTTGTTTAGGATAAAAAAAGAGGTAAAGAGATATGAGATAGTAGAGAGTGAGAGATATAGTAGATAGAGAGTGGAGGGAGGGAGGGAGAGAGAGATAGAGATACATAAAAGAACAAATAGAAAAAGGTGTATTTAGAAAAAACCATGTATTTCAAAAATATTTTTGTATTTAGAAAATATGTTTGTTTTCTTGAAAATTATTTTTTTAGGTCCTTTATGGTAATTTTGTAGTTTAAAAAAATCACTTTAATAAAATTATTTGACAAGTAGTTTTAAAATCAATTTTTTTAAAAAATTCATTTTTTAAATAAAAGTCATTTTTAATTTTTAGAAAATGTACCGAATTTGTTTAAAAAATAATTTTTTCTATTTCGTTGATTAATATGTATAAAAACTTATTAATTTTTTTGTTTCAAATTTTATTTTAATCCTGTTAGTATATATATTATTAATTATGATTTGTATTATAATAACTAAATATCATAAAGACACCCTATCAACTAATCTCTCTTTTTTTTAAATTACAATAAGCATATTGTAGTCATTTAACATAGTAGTTAGTACTCGTAGAATCTTTGCTATGTTAGGTGGCAATATCTAAAGCTAAATATAACAATTAAAATATTTCAAATTAGACACTTTAAAATTTATTAGTTTAATCTATTTCTTATTCTCAACTCAAAATTGATTGGTGTACCTTTAAATACTCATCAAATAGCAATAAAAAAACATACAAAAAGCAAGAATATATTCGTATCAAACTTGCATATAAAAAGAAACAATAGGGAGAAATCAAAAAGAGAGGAAAACTTACCTAGATCGGACTCGCATGGAAAGAGAAAAAACAGCCACATCCTAATAAAGATGGATCTAGGGCGATTTCAGATTTTTCAAAAAAGAGATAAGGGTAATTACATCATTTTTAAGTTTTTACAATTTCGTGACATCTTTTTTCTCTTCACTTCAGTACGTGAAATATGAGAAGCTATTCTTTTCAGCAAAAAATAAATAAAAAAATTTAACAAAATGATTTAAAAAATTATGAAACAAATCCATTTCAGAACATAATTTTTTATTCGAAAAATAATTTTTTTAATGAAAAAATATTAAACAAGATGGCCCCAAATTAGGATTAATATATATATATTATATTTTTATTTATGTATTTATTTTTTAAAAAACTAACCAATATATTTCACCTTCAAAAAATATATACCAAACTGCCCTACTTTTTATTTTAACCTTCAAACTCGCACATCTGTCCTGCTATTAATTTTTTTTATGTAGTAAAAGGTCGCATCGCGATAATGGGGTTTTAATTTTTTTTTTCTTTTTATTTTAACAATTGAATAATACAGTTAATGCGATTGACTAGATTTGCCAAAACAACTAAATTGTGCTATATTAATTTAACAACTCCCTTATATTATTTCAATAAGAATAGTCAACTTAATTTTATTTTGGTGTATATAAAATAAATAATATAATTATATTATTATTTTAAAATTTACTGCTTATCTGAAAAAATTAGCAATTAATTTTATTTTGTTAGCAATTTTCTAGTTTATCTTGAATTTATAATAATTAATAATAATAATAATAAAATCATTTTATTATTAATAAATCAAAAAAATATTAAATTAAATCAAAGTAAAAAACTATCAATTAAAGAAAAAAACATTTAAATTTAAATTAATGATGTTCCACTAATAAGGTCAACATTCAAATTCAACAACAATAATAGGTGGACATCTTAATTTAAATTCATGTATGTTTTATTTACGTTCAATTTATAATTTTTTTTCTTTGATGAACTGTATTCATTTGATTTTATTAATATAATTTCTTATTATTAATATTATTATTATTTATTTTGTTTATTATTGATTATTGATTATGGTATTATTATTATTTATATGATCTAGATAAGATGGGATTGTTAATTAAAATATTAAGTTTGTTAATTAGCAAATAGTAAAGGGAGTTGGTTTAATTAGTATTATTATATTTATTTTGGCACCCTATTCAGACCGTTTTGTATATTTTTCTTTCTATATTATTTATTTATATTAAATAATTAACTTATTTAATCGTATTATTTATTTTATTATTTTTGATTTACTAAATCAAGAGAAAGAATAGGAGAGTTTGTTATAACAAAATAGAATTAAGTCGCTAAAATTTATCTGAAAATAGAGGATTGTTAAAACAATAACATTTATTTACAAAAGTATACAAAATGTTAAAAAATATAACAAGTTTATTTATTTGGGACATTACTCGCTTAATTTAAAAAATATTTAATCTTAATTAAGTATATTTTATTTTTCTTATATAATATTTGTATTGTAATTGACACATCGCATTAAATACTTTTTATTTAAAAAACAATCAAAAAACTACTGTAATAGTGAGTAGTTGCAAACAGTTGATGGCGTATCCAAAATTGATTATTTTTATAATATTTTATTTCATAAAAAGAAAAAAACAATCGTGAAATAATGACTCGACGGATATCCAAAATTACCCTGTAATAACGATGGGTATCCAAAATTGACCGTTTTAATGTACTTGATTCCCAAATTTTTCTCCCTTATTTTATTTCAATAAAAAACGGTTTATTCTCAGTTATTCTTTTTCTTGTATACACTCATCATTCTAACAAAGTAACCTTTCTGTTATTCATTCTCACAATTCATCATGGATGATTACTATTGCAAAGCATACCCCAACATTTATTCCACCGATTACACTACAGAAATCACTCCATCTCTCAATTGCAATTACTTCAATATAGAGTTTGAGTACACAAATATGTACGTTTTAAATGCTAGAAAGTTTCAAACTTTTTGTGACACGGATGTTCACACTTTTTCAAATGTCTCAATAGATAATAAAATAATGCAAGAATCTACTATTATTCCATGGCTTTCTAAAATTAATGTTCCTCAAGATGCTTTTCGGTTGGTTGTGGCGAATATCTTGGAATGTGCTAATGATATGGTTAGAAGTTCAAGGAAAAACAAAAACCTTAGGGTTTTTTCGATTCGAGTGGATTTTGTTGTTACAAGGGCTAGTGAAGATGAAAGTGATGAAGACTACGACTACAAAAATGAAGATGAAGAAGACGAAGAGAGTGTTTTTGAAGATGAAATGGAAGTTGAAGAAGAAGAAAATAATGGGTTGGTTCCCGCGGCTAGATCGTGTATTGAGGAATTGGAGATGGTGAAAGTTGAAGAAGTTGGAAAATGTCCGAATTTGTTTTTGAAGATTGTATGTTTGTGTTTCGCATTAATGCCACTGTTGCATTATGTTTCATTTAATTGGTTCTGTGATTGGTTAGGAGTAGGAAATTCATTGTCCTTTGTGTAGGTTTAAAATGCCCATAACAGATAAATTGAATAAGGGTTTCCTGTTTTATAGTTACTATGTTTTGGGTAATTGGTGATTTTTCAACATATTTTATGAAAAAATTGTAGTTGAATTGTTACATATGAGAATGCTGAGTGACATGATTTGTTTGGAATTCTGTGTGTCTCACATCACGGTTGAAGTGTATAGGAACTTCTGTTTCTGTTTGTTTTAAAATAAAGTTTTTAATGATAAATATAAATCCTAACTTTGTTTCTCTCTATATGGCAAGTTTTGTTTACTCTATTAGGGCACCACTTTGTAAGGAGTATGAAATTTTAGAGTGTAAATAACATATATTGATCTATAAGAACTACAATTTTCTAGTAGCCAATTAATTATTGATTCACATTTAAATTAATAAAAATGATTAATTATTTTGAAACATGAGTTGTAACACAACTAAAGAAACAAATCAAGATTTATAAATAAAAAAAGAAACAAATCAAGACTCTTAAAATAAAAGAAACAAATCAAGATTCATAAATAAAAAAGAAACAAATCAAGACTCTTAAAATAAATAATAACAAGCAAGTAGTAAAAAAAAAAAAGCAAATCAAGATATAATATCGATCAAGACTAATAGCTTTTTTAAATAATTTCAAGACATTATTGCTTATAAGTATGTAGTAGTGAATTAGAGATTAGGATAATTAATGCGTAACAAATTGTGATTCATCCATGTTTTTCGGTTTATTATTACTTTCCACACACTTTCACCAAATACTCAAAAATTCACTACCACCTTATAATCCTTAGACTACTCCTCTATTGTCTCCTTAGACAAAGCTATGAAATAATAACAATTGTCTTTCACAAAAAACATTTGGTGACAATTATTCATTAGCAAAACAAAAGTTACAAGGAAAAAGATGTTGTCCTTAGTGATTTAAACTTAATAAGAAAAAAATAAAAAAAATAAAAAACAAGATGATATAGACATAGAAAAAGAGAAATAAAAGATAGATTTTGGCTTGTCAATATGGCTTTTGGCTTGCCAATGCAAATGAGATCGGCCACTGTATGAATTAAGTTACTAGTTTATCTGTAAAATAAGATAGAAGTATAAAAATAATATATTATTTTTAATTTTGTTTTGACATTTTATTAACTTTTATTTGGGGCTCTTTATTTAATGTATTTTTGTTTGATTTTTTTTAATATAATTTATTTTTTTTATAATTATTTTTTATTTATTAGATCCAGAGAAAAAATAGGAGGTTTAAAAAATATAGATATTATATATAAAATACGTAGAAATGTTAAAATACAACATGGTTTATTTGTTTTGGAAATATTGTACTAATCAATAACTGATGTTTTTTTTATTTATATATATATTTTTAATATTTTATTTTTTATTTTATTAAATTAACAATTAATTCATTTGTTAAAAGAAAAAAAATTAAAAAACTTATATGTAGATATATTGGTTAATTTTAAATAATATATTATATATATTAATATATATATATATATTTAGAGCGTATCTGGTGAGAACCGATAGTTATGATGATAAATGAGAACTATTAATAATAACCATTGAATTTAATTAAATTACTCACTAATTAATGTTATGTGATTGTATCTTCATAGTTATTATGTGATTAAATTAGACACTAAAGATGTTATGTGATTGTATCCTCATAGTTATTATAAAATTAAATTATTCACTAAAGATGTTATGTGATAGTTATTTTGTGATTGAATTTAATTTGAGTTATTACGAAAACTGTTATTAAATTACTAACAATTGAATTTAATTAATGCATAAGAATAAATTACTAACTAAGATGTTATATGATTGTATCTCTAGC
>PGWS01009147.1:0-10524 GCA_002896235.1 Cicer reticulatum
TTTGATGGAGTGCAAAGTTTGATGAAGATGGGACTTTTATTTTTTGATGAAATGCAAAGTTTGATTGAGTGCAAAGTTTGATAGAGTGCAAAGTTTGATGGAGTGCAAAATTGGTGAATATTCAAAAGGAGATAAACATGGAAGCTTAAAATGTGGAGGAGGAAAACTTGTACTATTTCTACCAAAAACAATATTTTTATTTGTTTTGTTAGTTATTGTTACTTTTTATTTATCTTTTTATATTTTTATGATTTAAATTGGACACTTTGTTAAAACATCAATGAGAATGTAAGCTCAATTATTGGAGTAGATTTAAGAGTTTAATTTTGATTTTTTTTGAATTTTTTTAGTACAATAAAATGTGATCGTAAATATATAAAATTAAGGACATTGTTATGACGCATTATTTTTTGAAATTTTTTAAATTGTCGGACAAAATTGGGGTTCTATAAATTGGAGTATAGGTCTAACTATGGAGATACAAAATTTAATTTTCGGACTAGAAAGAACAACTAAATCCTTACTCCCTAATGTTTATATTTAGTTTGTGAGAAATCTACCTCTCACCTCCAAAAATACATGAAAATACCATTTTACCCCCTACTACTTGACAATCCATTTTTTCTAAATTATTAATATTTTGATAATTTCAGTTTTTTTATTTATTTAAAAAAAATTGGGAAAATTTCATTTCGAAATTTTTCTTAAAACTTTTGAAAAAACTGCATTTTGAAATTTTTTCACAATTCATCGAGTTTTTTTAAAAACAATTGAAGAAATTACATTTTAAAGTTTCACATTCAATCCAATATTTCGTAAATTTTTTTAAACTTTTGAAAAAACTTATTTGTTAAGTTCACATTCATCTAAAGTTTCAAAGTTTTTTTATAAACTTTGAAAAAAAATGCATTTTAGAAGTTTCAACATTCATCCAAGTTTTGATTTTTTTTTTAATCTTTGGAAAAATTGCATTTGAAAATTTCATATTCATCTAAGGTTTGAAGTTATTTTAAACTTTTACAAAAACGTATTTCCAAAGTTCACATTCTTCTAAAGTTTGATTTTAAAAAAAAAAACAAATTGGAAATTGCATTTCAGAAGTATCACATTCTTCTAAAGATTCAATTTTTTTTTTAAATTTTTAAAAAATTACATTTTGGAAGTTTCACATTTATCAAAAGTTTTAATTTTTTTTTTTAATTTTGGAAAAATTGCATTTCGAAGTTTCTTATTCATCTAAAGTTTCAAAAAAATATTAAACTTTTAAAAAATCACATTTCGGAAATTTGACCACTATCCATAGTTTTGAATTTTTTTTATAATTTAAGAAAAATTACATTTATGAAGTTTTAAAATTCTTTCAAATATTTCAAAATATTTGACAATCAAGTAGTATAAAAAAAGATAATATATGGGTGGGAAATAAAAGTATGGAAGTGGGAGGTAGATCCAAATCCAATATCTCAAAGTCCAAAGTTTTAGTATCCTTCACATTTCAAAAAAGAAAAAATTGCCAGCCAAATGTGTAGCCAACCCCCTCTCAAACTTTTTCTTAAAAAGAACCGCATGCATCTGCTTAGTAATATTTTTCTATTTATTTTAGAATTATTTTAAAATTTAATAGCATTAGATTTGAGAGAGTAAAAAACAAACATTATTTTAATTTCCTTTGGAAAAATGATTACCCAATTCTTTTCCAAGAATAACAATAATCACAGCTTGACTCAAATTGTGTATCATTTAAAGTTCAAGTGTTCTAACTCAAGGGTTATAAGAAATGACAATACACTCCACAAAATTCTCTAGCTCTTGACTGGACTGATATGCTAAGAATCCCTCTTCTATTTATTAGAATAGAGAAATATTATCTCTCCTTTATGAGCTCCTTTTTGTAACATAGATACTAATTATCTCCATCATTTGCAAAAGCTTTACATTCGATTTCTCCTAACTGGCAATATCGATATCTCTCTATTAAGTTTTCATCACGTATCACTGCATAAATATTTTCTTGATTAATCTTGATATATATTACTGAATTTCGTAAATTTTAAGGATTTCCAACATTATGGTTCATATACAACAATGAAGAAGTCAACACTACAACCATGAGATCTTAAAGAATTGGAATATGGGTGAAGGTCCACAATCTAATATACTAACTCGCTTCGTTCCTATTTATAAGTAAATGAGTTAGCAAATATATGTATTTGGTCCAAGTTTTTAGGCAAATATATTAAAATTTGTTTACTTTTTCTTATAAATAGAAGGTTTAAATATATCTTTTAAAATAGTCATTTAATCTAACTTCCGTTATAAATTGTAACATCATATAAACGACACATTCATCATGTGTTAATAACTCTCTTTTTGGAATTTCCTTTTCGTTTCGGTGGTTTGCACAATACATCAAAACCTTCTATGCATTTTTAGACCATTCATTTTTTCTATGTGAAACGACGCCATTTTACTAACCGCAAGAGGAAAGAGATTGGGTGTTACCAACAAGTGATATATTGAAGAAACCGAATCTTTGTTGGATTTGATGGAAGTGATTGAAAAGACCCAATGCTCATCTATGAGAGAACATAAGAAGAAGAAAGTTGTTGTTGAGATAGTCGAATTGGTGAAAATAGTGGACGCGGTTATGGTGATAAATGACAGTTTGGTTGAGTTAAGGAGTTTTGGTAAGAGAGTGGTGGAATTGAATTTAACTATGTTACAATTTGTAACAAAGTTGGAATAAAATGACTATTGTAAAATGAAAATTATATTTGTACGATGTGAATCAAACAAAAAATATATTGTTACGTATTTAGAGTTGATCGATGTAACTCTCTAAATAGAGATTAATATTGAGTCTTTTGTAATTAAGTCAACATAAAACATTATCAATTATATTCAAATCATTTTTATTTTATTTCTATATCCCACAAAAGTTCAACATATGCATTGACTTGTTACATGCTTAACTCACAACTAACTTGTAACTAACAAAAGGATTAAAAAAAAATAGGCTAAATTACATTCGTGGTCCCTTAACTTAATTTCAAGTAACGTTTTAGTCATTTATCTTTTTTTTTTCCCGACTTGGTCCTTTATTTTAATTTTAAGTGATAGTTTGATATTTTATGTTTTAAAATTCCAACAATGATATCCTTTTTTAACAAAATTCAAAAAAAATTCAATCAAAACTCATAAAATTAATTATATTTTTAATATAATACAAATTTCATCAAATTCGTAACGCAAATCTTCAAATAAACTCATATTTTCATACTTTATTTGATATTTTTAGGAATAAAGGACTAAATCAGGAAAAAAAAAAGATAAAGGACTAAAACGTTACCTGAAATTAAGTTAAGGGACCACAGATGTAATTTAGCCAAAAAAATATTAACAACTAACTAACCAACTTCTATTACAAGTAATCACTTAAAACTAACTTGAATTATTAACTTGTCAACACACCACTTTAATTCATGTTTGCTAATGATTCAATTCCTATCAAGCTTTTCAATCTATTGAAAAACTTAAATGTTTACTATGTTTAGTCGGTAAATCAATAATTGAGCCTCACTTCTATAATGCTCCAGCTTCAGCCTTCCTTTGCTTACTTGCTCTTTCAAATAACGAAACCTCATTTTTATATGTTCGCTTCTCCCATGTGCGATGGATTGTTAGTCAAAATTGATTGTTGAAATGTTGTCTACCCTGATTGTCACAACTTCATTCTTTATCTCACTAAGATTTTCATGAAATTCATTAAACCACACAACGTGACAAGCACTAAGTGAGGTTGCAATGTAATCAACTTCATAAGATGATAGGGCTACCACAAGGATTCTTTTTTGTTGCTACCAAATGTGAGATCCTAAGCTTATTCCATTATCTGCTCATTATGCCAACGTTGTAAGACATGTCACGTCTATGTTGCATAGATATTCAATGAGCCTATAAAGCCCTCGTGTATTAGGCTGGATCCACCTTTTTCTCATTTGTGTCCTTGTCAATTGTAGTCTTTAATTATACGGCAGGCCGCTACTGATAGGATTGTAGTTCTCCATTTCAACCTTTTCAAAATTTCACCTGGATATCTCTTTTGATGCATCAACAACTATAGTGGTGGAGTTTGCAAAAAGTATCTGGAGGGGACAAATAATCAGCTCGCATGTACATTATTAAATAAACGATATATCTATACAATTGAAATATCACATACAAAATAATAATTTAATTGTTTTTTTTAAGAATCTCACACAATTCATAAAGTTGAAAAGTTTAGAACTTCAATTATCACTAAGTTACAATTTATACAAGTATAGACAATTTTCACAAGACACAGCACACTTTACACAATTTTTAGACATCAACGAATTCAATCAAATAAAATATATCTCACTTGATACGATTTATCCATACTTTGTCGAACACTTTTCTACTTGAAAAATCGCAATCAATTTTCTTATGTTCAACAAATTCACAATTAACAATAGTATCACACTAATATTATATATCACGATTACATATAGAGAAGGTTGTTGAAAAAGTAGTATGTAGTAGTTGAAATTGGTAACTAGGGTGTTAGAGTTTGGTCTATTCGAGATTGGTTAGTTTATCATTTGATATTATGTAGTTTATCTATATATTATATTTTATCTCTTCAATTGCATAATTTAATAATATGAATTAATGAGTTTGTGATTTAAGAACAATTGAATAATTATTTACATTGAGGTAAAGATTATATTGCTGCGCAAGAACATTACATTTGTTTATTATTGTATTTATAGAGAAAAATTATTTAAGTAGAAAAAGAAAAAGAAAAAGAATAAAATCTAGATAATATTATCAAGATCAAGTTTGCTGCTTGTCAGTGCGACTGAGGGGAGAGTCCAAGTAAAGCGAAGGAGAACAAATTAAACAAAGAAATGAGAGAATAAAGGGATAGAGAGGAGAAATGCAATGTCAATTTCTCAAAATCATAAAGATTTAATATAACTTTAGTAATTTATGGTTATTTTAATAATGTATTGTTATTATTTATAAAAAAAATTAAAAAATAACAGGAGACACCGAAGCTCCCGCTCTTGAGAAGCCCATGTCAATAACACATTCTTAGTGCTTTGAGCTCTATGCCAAGGTCTAGTGCTTGCATAGTTACCTCACTATGTTTTTATTTTTTATTTTTAATATTTGAGAGGAGAGAGATTATCTAAACTCGATTAGTGGTCCTTTGGTATGTGAGACTGGTTTTTTTCAATATAGTCTCAAAAATAAGATCTCCATGTCTGTATTTGTTGGGTGGGCTCACTCCCCAAGTGGAACCCACCAAATTTTACTAATAATTATTATTATTATTGAAATATAAGAGAAAAAGAAAAAAAAAGGTTTTAATTGGCTTGGCCCACTTGAAGGTAATCAAAAGGATTTATAGAAATCCCTAAGAATACAAACAGACAACGAAAGAAGAACGGTTGCCAGAGAGAAAAATAAAGGGTTTGGTTCCAGTAGTGGTAACAGGTGTGTACAAAATTGCTCCGTTTGATCTACAAATTTAGTATGTTATTCCTACCATTGAGTTTGTTATTTCAATATATAATTTGAGTAGTTTATCTTCTCTGAGAGTTACTTTGACATACCCACTTTAGTGGAATGTTGTTATAAGGTTGTTATTGTTGATTGATATTCCCTATTGTTATTAGGAAGACTCTTGGTGTACCCATTAATTATTATAGTGGAATTTTACGTGGACTAGGTCCAGTGGTTTTTATTCTCTCAATTTGAGAGAAGTTTCCATGTTAAAAATTGCGTTTGTCTCATATTTAATTTTCTGCCAATTATTATTGCTCTTGGAATTGTATTTTCTGTTTGGCCATTAATCTGCACAAGTGGGGGAAAAAATATTCCGCTATTATTAGATAATTATCGGCTAATTATCTCTGGTTTTTTTTCCTAACAAAGTGGTATCTAGAGCTCGGTTATTTGATTTGTGCATTTAAATGGAGTAGGAAAATAAATGTCCCAATTGAAGTAACAATGTCGATTTACAAGAAAGGGGGGTTTGAATTGTAAATATACCTTTTATAAAATTCTGTTAAAACTTAAGAAAATAACTCAAGAATGATCTTGGTTATGAAACAGAAAACGTGAGAACGTTCTTGGTTTATGTTATAAAACAGAGAACGTTCTTAAATTAGCAGAAAATCAGTTCTATTTTTATCTTAATGATTAATGCAATATAATAAAGAAGGAGAAAGGAATAGAATACCACACAAAGATTTATCCTGGTTACCCAACGTGGGTTACGTCCAGTCCTCACACTGTGAGATTTTCCACTAAGTGTTTAAAATGAGAGCCTTCATTAATCTTACAACACCTAGAATAGATCAACCTTGATCTATTTCTTTCTTAATTACTTTCCACCCAGAAAGAAGCATCACAACACCTATCTAACCTTGATAGGAAGCAATCCTTAAACAAACTATAAAGAACTCTCTTATAGTCTTGAGTTTTACAATGTATTGAATTTGACAGAATCTGATATTGCTCAACTCTTGTTTGAGAATAGATTCTTTACAGAGAAATTTAATGACAATTTCGCAGTTGGTATGTGTAGCAGCAGCAGTTAACAGTTTCGCGAATTGCAGAAAGTGATGTTGCCTCTGTTTTTGCAGATTTCAAGCTTAAGTGTGATTGTATATTGTTGATTTACTTAGCACTTGAATTCTTGCTGAGATCTGAGATAATGGTCTTCTATTTAATAGGCTGGAGATGTACCTTGAATGAAGGTACAGAGCTGGAGATATACTTGGATGAACATTATTTTAGAATAACAAACATCCTTATTTTGAAATAGCTTTTGACTTTTAATGGTTTAGCATTAAAGCATCTCAGTCCTTTCTTTGACGTTTCTTCATTGATCTTGGGATGGTACATTATCTGCCTTGAGTCTTGAGTGTAACTAGAGAAGGTTGGAGAAGATTAGAACGAATTACAGACTGAAACAGAGAGAATGGCAAAGCTGCTTTTGATGTCGCATAAAAGGAGAATGATTAACGTTCTTGGTTTATCAGTTTGAACTTTCTTGAGCTTCAATTAATCATTCTGGAGTTCCGTTTTAAATATTCTGTATTTCCTTTGGTCTTGTCTTGTCATATACCAGTTTGATCAAGTTTTCCTTGACATTTGAATTTTGAATTCTTAGGCCGTCATGACTTTTGTCCATCTTTGAACCCTTTGATCTTTGTGATCATGTATCCTATTTAGTCTGGATTATTCGTACTTGGTTCTTGCGTGTACTTATTAGATATGAAAGATTTTCAGAGAAACTTTTTATCATGAGATAGAAAAGATTTGACCAACTTGTTGTGATGGATAATTCGGTGAAGCCCTGAAGATCATTCTCTGTTTATGAATGCAGAATGATCTTGTTCGTGTTGTCTTGTCTTGTATTTGCTTGATTCTGCTCTTATTAAATCCACTCAAGAACACAGTTAAATTAACATAACATTTTAGAATCATAATTAACATTCTTAATTAACCTTTGTTTATTTTCATCAAACTTTAAAATAGAGAGTTGTCTCAACAATCTCCCCTTTTTGATGATGACAAACATGTTAATTTAGACTTTTAATTTGATTCTAATTTAAAGAGCTGTAACAGCTCACACCCCTCAATTTGTGCATTTGTTAATCCAACCATAAAATAATAATTTGAATGCAATCAGAAAGAGTTTCATTAAAGATGAACAAAAAGTACATTAATTTGGCAAAGATATATCAAAAGTGACAGAAATACAAAATGAGAGCAATGACAAAATAAATGAAAATCTAACTTAATTATCCCCCTTTGTCATACAAAAAGACATAAGTGGTTAAGACCTAAGATGCTAGGGAGGGAGAAGATCCTTCGGAGGAGGAGGATTTTCCAGCAGTAGGGATCTGAGAGGGAGGGGGCACCGGGATGAGGAGGCGGAGGTGGAATTCCCAGCTTGGAGCAAGGTGATCAGCCATCCAAGTTCTGTAGAGCAGTCTCTTGATCATGCGGAATTTGTCCTGCCATGAGATCTGGAGAGCTGGCCATGATATATTAGAGTTTGAGGATGCAGCTATGTCAGATGTCAGTGGAGGGAAGGTGAGCGGGAGGGTTAGAAGAGGTGAGCAACAACTCGTGTTGGAGGGAATATGCATGGCAGATAAGGATTGGGAAGAGAGGGAAAAAGAAGATGAATATAAAATTGTTTATGTAAGAGGGTGCCACACCAGATGATGAGGTATTAATGTGGACCTCAGTCCAGTAGCTGGGAAAGTTCAAAAACCTGGACTTATCCAAAAATGGAGGGAAATGGTTTCTGTGTGAAACAAATAGTGGAGACATGGTAGACTAATAAGAGGATTAGAACAAGACGTAAGTAGCACTAAATCATGTGGTCGGGCGAATGAAGTGGTTGAGAATATAGAGAGAATATGTGAAGGGATAGTGCCAAGTATGTTTGAGCAAAAAGAGTGGGGATGTGATGGATATGTTCTGGAGAACGTTCTTGGTGTAGGAGTTTTGTCTGAGATTTCCTTGTGGATCTAGTAGAAGGAGAGTGAAAAAGAAATAAGATTTTTGGAAGTCAGTTTCCCTGCTGATCTCTTCCTTTTGAGAGAAATGGGACCGAGATGGAGGGAGTAGGTGTTGAGCAGAGGCGGTGTTGCGCCATATGAGATAAATTTTTTGTGGAAAACTTGGAAATTTTGATCAAGATTTTTCAAGATGCAAGAGATACTCCAAATATGCTTGTAAGATTTTTGTCAGACCCATGCCATAAGGACAGAACAATATTCTTTTGGTAATCTTTTTGGCTGCACAGATCATGTGCTGGAGAATAACATGAGGTAAATTCAATCTCTTTGCAGTTTAACAAACATGATATGATGAGCACTTGATGTCAGTCAATAAATATCTTATCGAGACGACCTCATGACTTGCACAGTGTGGAAGTATGACGTCTTAGTGGACACATATTGTTGAAATCTTTAGGAAGAGGCTTTAAGTAAGTGGCTAAATAACGTGTGGAGTTTTCTTCAAACAGCTCGGCCAAAACATCTGTCTTTCTAAGACCCAGAGCTCAATACCAGTTGTCACCGAAGACAGATGGCCCTTCTGTTGGAAGCTGAAGGATGTTGGCCAAAATGTCTGGAGTCAATCTGATTTCCACTCCCTTTATTTTTGAGATAAAAAGAGATTTGTCAGCAAAGGTTTTGGCATTGCAGTAGAAAGCACGAACGACTTCTGGGAAAAAGGATTCAGAGATCTTTAAGAATGAAGTCCATCCAAGAACATCCGTATGGTGCTGAACAGCATTGCCATCCACAACAAGATTATCAAAAACAAAGATTCTTCCTATCCCAACTGGGCGTTGAGCCCATTTTTCATTGAAGAGTTTTGATTTTGCAAGGGAGATTAGAGGAGGAGCATTCTGTTTTGGTTTCTTAGTTGGGGGAGATGGTTCAGAATCAGAGGATGTGGATATAGGGGAAGATCGTTTGGGATGCTTTTGTGGAGAAGATTGTTGATGTGGAGAAGATTCTGGTGGAGGAGCAGTCGGAGAACGTTCTTGTGGTGGGGAACATTCGGGAGAATGTTCTGGAGAGGTGGGTTTCTGACTGGTTTTTAGGTTTTGTTTTGGGGCAAGCGTTTTCTTTCTTTGAGGATTTGGGAGATTTTTTCGAGCAAGAAATTGAGCAATAGTGATTGTGTTTTTGGTTCTCATGCGTTTAGTTGGTGGTTTTGGTTGAGAGAGTGGTTCTTTTTGGTTTGTGGAAGGGGAAACAATGTCATTTAACGATCTCCGTTTTTGATGGGGAGGAGTTGCGTGTGAAGGTTCAGAAGAGAAAGCCGACTTTGAGGGTGTCGAAGGGTTAGTAGTTGTTGGTGGATTTTGTGGTGGAGGTGTTGGTACTATAGGCATCGTGTTTCTTTGTGGTTCAGTTTGTGTTGGTGATTTTGCTACTGGGGGACACGAATCAGAAGAGTCATCACTCTCAGAGTCTGAAATGATGAAGTAAAATGGCTTAGGGTTCATGGATTTCGACGTACCAATACCAGACTGGACGCGCATGGAGCCGCGTGGAGGAGTGATTCTGGTGCGAAGATGGGGAGGCACTTGAGCGTAGTTTGGTGTAGGACGAGTGTATAGTGGTGGAAGAAAGGTAGACAGAGGAATGAGGTTTAGAACTTCTTGACTATTGTGAGAAGATGGAGAGGCAGAAGATGTGTGTGGTGGTGAAGGGCGAGGTGGTGGAGAGGGAGAACGCTCTCTGGATTGGTATAAGGAAGATGAAGAGGGTGGTGTACAGGGAGAGGCATTTTTTCGTGCAGACTGTTTGGTTCGAGCCATTGTTGTTTTTTTTTTGGGAGGAAGATGATGAAGAAGATGAACAGTGAACGTGACTTAGAGAAAGAGAAAGATGATTCCAGCTTTTGGGGAAAAGAAGGTGGGAAGGGAAACAGTTTTCTGACTTGAGAAGATGGAGA
>PGWS01009153.1:0-12551 GCA_002896235.1 Cicer reticulatum
TATATATGACTCTATCAGCTTTCTCCATTTCAATTTTCAATGGCTTTTACTTTTTATAAGAAAAAGAAAACAATTATCCTATCAAGAATCAATATGTTCACCCAATTAAGAATCTGAAAGTCAAGCCGACCCACCATCCACTATCATTAAAACTCAGCTTTAATGCCATTTAATGCCTCATAATCTTAGGTTTTCATTATTTAAGATTGAGTAGTCATAAACAATCGTGTGCCTCAATACACCCTAATTATATCATTCTAACGCCCTTCAATATGTATACCTTTCGATTTCCATTTGATTTCATCTAGTCTAGGTATAAGAATTCTCATCTTTGTAAATAAAGTGGAAATCATTTTACAGATTGAGCAAATAATATCGTGTCTCTTTTCTTTTTGTTCGAAGATTGACCAAATGTATGTTTTACGGTATTTATGAATTGAAAAGCCTCCATTAGGTGAATGAGTTGAATTAAAGTTTTGCCCTCTTTGGAAAATTTTAAATTTAAATCTGATTAATTATATTTTATAGATTATCTCTTAAAATATAGTACGATCTTTTAAAAGTTTATCGTGACATTATATATAAATATGAAAATTCAACATTAATGTGTGAATAAAGACATTAAAAAAAAGTCATTAAAGATGAAACTCCTTAAATATGAGTCTACATGTGTCCTTACATGTTTATGCTTTATAAATTCTGCACCATATTAATTTCAATTGAGAAGGTACTAAAATCCCTCACTTATTTAAATCAAGATTTGTGGCACATTTCTTTTCTTTATGTTGTCTCGGTGTTTGATGACATGCAATAAAACTTAAATCATTAAAGAAAAACTTTGAAGAAATTATAAATAATGAATTTAACTTAAAGTGCGTAAACTCATACTTCCTAAAATATTTTCATTTAACATTTATATTAACTCAAATTGATATTTTGTTTATTTTAAAAATATATTTGTATTATCAAAATATTAAATTGAACGTTAACTCCTGTGATATCAGGTTATACGGTATTACGTTATGATTTAGAGAATGAAGAATAATTAATTATATTAAAATAAAAGTTGATGTACATAAATATTTATTTAGTATAAAAATATTTAATTGTAAAATTCATATATGTCCAATAAAATTACCATAAATTGGATTCAATTTTATAATAAAAAATACTTCTAATTATAGAAATTTTTATCATATAGATTCAATTTTGTTTTGTCAACAAATATATTTATATTGACTCAAATTTATAATCATTTATTTAAATATAATTTTGTTTATAAAGAAGATTTATAAATTGTTTGTCACAAAAAAGTCTATTCCAAAATTAACTCGTGTTAAACAAGGACTACAGTAGTTGTCTTATTTCAGAAGAGTTTTTATTTTTATTATTTAATTGTTTTAAAGTTTCAAATCACTATTGAGTAATGTTTTGTTAACAATATTGTTCATTATTTATTACGATGGAGAATTAAGTTTAAAACAACTTTATTTAACATTTTTCATTAATAAAATCATTGATTTCATCAAAAACAAAAAAAATTCATAAACGTTAAATTCAAATAATTTTAATAATTTAACGGATAATTCTGTTATCACATAATGAGTGATTTATTATTAAAAGAATTGTCAAATGTTATTTTTTTAATTTATAATATAACTTTTTTAGCTTTACCTTTTATCTATAACATATTATAAAATATATACAAATTCACACATATTTCTGAGGTGTATAGGTTGAAAATAATGTTCAATTTTAAATATTTTTTGATTAAGTTAAAATTTAAATATTTAATTATATTATTATTTAATAATATCACTTTTAAAATTTAATGTCAGTATTTTTCATTTATTGATGGTATTCATTAATTTTAATAAAAATACTTTAATAAAATATATTTAATTCTATTTTATTTATGTTTTGTTCAAACAAATGTTTATATAAAATGTTGAATTGAAGTTGTAGTGATTTATTTAAAACAAAAGTGTAATTCATTGATAACGCAAAATATTTTAAAATAATTGAATTTATTGGAAACATTTAAGCAGAAATAGACATGAATTGTTGTTAAATGCGAATGGATTAGTACAAAAGAGGACACATCAATTAAGACGATGGTGACATGATGTCAATTGTCATATGAATTTCAGTGAAATGTGATTCTCTTAGGCTGAGATGAACACAACACAACGCCTTAATAACGTTTCGAATGGTCACAACCGCAAATGAATAAGCACCGAACCACCGAAACCACAAAGCGGCTATAGAATACATTCATCCACCAAACCTTGTTGCGCCTAACATCCTCCTATCTCTTTTTCTATTCTATTATTACTCTCTTTGGCACACTACATACAAAGGAAATAAATCCCCACCAAATATGGGAAACTTTCTTTGTAACTTCCACAACCCCCATAAATCTAAAACTACACGTGTAATCATTTTCTAAATTTAATGTTCCAACTTTAATACATAGCATCAAATGCTCCTTATGACTTTTCCCCAAAATAAAATGCCCTTGTGGTTTTATCAATACTTAGAAGAAACTAATACCATTATATGTATCTCTGACTTTTTCTTAGGGCTTGACTCAAAATTTAAACTATGAAATTAACAATTATTCTTAAAAATATTCATGGATACATTAAATGTGTATTTATATTCAATCTTCTATTAACGAGTATAATTTAAAGTGTCAACTAGTTTGTATATTTTATCTGAATCATTATATTATCATTTACTGCCAATTTAAATCTCAAATTTATTTGTTGAAATTGTCAAGTAAAACAACATAAAATAAAAAAACCATTATTAACAGAAAAACTAACATTAAAATTAAAGACGAGTTTCATAATTTACTCAAAAAGTATCTTTATGGTATTCAACGAGTACATATATATATATATATATATATACAATTAAGAGTAATTTGGGACCAATGACTTAATTTTTATATATTTAAATTGCATAAATAAAAGGGTCTGTTTTATTACGTACATGATGTGAAATAATAATATTTTATATTTTTTAAAATAATTTTTTATGTGATTTACTAAATATGGTACAATTATTCCAAACTAATTATTATCAAAATTAAAAAGTAAATTTTAATATTTAAAATCTTAGATATTCTTAATAACAGAGTTTGACATAATAAAAATATTAAATAAATTTTTAATCTTTATAAAATTTTAAATTTTTATTTTTAGTTTAATAAAAAAAGTTATATTTTTTAGTTCTTACAACATTTAATAATGCGAGTAGTTTAAACTCTATGATAGAACATCAACATATTATTTTTTGAATGATTTTGTTCACACGTGTTTACAATACTATAAAAAAATTACTTTAAAAAAATGAATTAAAATTCGATTTATAATTCTTTAATTTTTTGTTACTATTTATTTGAGAATATTGACATTTAAGAAATGAAATTTAATTATTCAAAGTTAAAAATTTCAAAAAAAAATTTTCTTAGATAAACTTTGATTATGTCTAAATAATTTTTTTATTAAATAGTTCAAAAATTTTAAAGTTGAAAACTGTTTCATTTTATACAATGAATAAAGTAATTTTACAAAATAAACATTTGTAAAGACAAAATATGATTTTTTTTTATTAAAATAAAATTTTAATAACTAAAAAATTTATTTTACTTTAATAAAATAATATTTTTAAAAAATGAAAATTCTAAAAAATTATTATTGTAATATACTCAAACAAACTTTTTCATTATAAACATATATTATTAAAACCTTTGTCATTAAAAAATGGTAGTATAAAGATGAGATACTTAAATAATTTTTATGAGAACTATAATTAAACCAACTTTTTAAAATCTTTTTTAAAATGTTATAGCAAATTCTTTAAAAAACCATTTTAAAAAAAGTTATAAAAAGCAAACTTTAAATATAATCAACACTATGTCTTAATATGCGTAACTTTCTCCATTTCATATTTTTTTTTTAAGATGGAGTACTTCGAAAAAATAGTGATGCAGTAGCATGCCATTTTTTGCGTGTTTATTAACGCTCAAAATAACTAGGATTACTTTTTTTCATATTAAATATTGATTTAACTGTATTTTTAAGTTTCCTTATTTTATTTTAATTGAGATTTTGGTCTGTTCATTCTGGAATTTTAATCATTTTATTTATAAAATTACACAATTTTAATTGCATGTTGATTTTTTAATTAAAATTTAATTCAAATACTGGGTGAAAATTAATTAATAACATGGTCCACCACAGTTAAAGCCTAATGAGTAAATTGGTGCTAGTAAGACTATGCATGGCAGTATTATTATAATCAAGACCACCAAGTCCAAATATCACACGCATGGCTGCCACGTCAGCATCAATCAATACGTCAACTCTAAATAGGACGGACATGTCACTAAACAATTTTTCACCCCGTATACATTTTAATAATAAATTGAAAAGAGTTACTTCTAAAGGATTAAAATATACCAATTTATTAAAATTAAAGAATAAAAAAATTAAAATAAATATTAAATAAAAAATATATTTAATCAATATTATTATTTACATATATATATATACCTCTTTATATCATTAATTAATATACTCTTATTTCTTATTACATTTTCTTGTTATTATGGAATTCATTTCATTTACTATGTCATCATGCTACGACAACTAAATTGTCAACAAAAACAAGTATTCCACTTCAAAAACAATCCTACTTAATTAGATTGTTTTTCATCGGCAGATAACTTCCATTCAAATGTTCACATCAAAATAATATAATCAAATTAATTATGAGTTAAAATATTTTAAATTCTATATTTTGAAAAAATAAATAAATAAAACATGTTTACAATATATGTAAATATTATAGAAGTAAATAAAAATTATTTAGCTAATAACTTTATTATAACAATTCAATTACGTTATTTCATATATATTCATCAATTACAATTAAAGCAATATTCATAGTATTTAATCTTATTTTAAAGAAAAAATTGATATTTGTTCATATATAACTTATAGATAGTATATAACATAACACATTCAACCAAACGTTACTAATTCATTTATTAAATTGTAATATCATTAAATTTGATGATAGTATTCAAACGAACTATTCTCGTACTTTTTTATAATTATAAAAAATACTGCCACGAGATGAAAATAAAAACTATTGTATAAAAAAGACATATTATTGCATTGTGAACAAGAAATTAACAAAATAAATAAATAAATAATAAAATATATGTAAAAAAAATATTATTTTAATGAAAAGATAGAGAGAAAAAGTTAAGATAACGATGAAATAAAAGAAAAAAACTAAAATGTTTATATTTAGTGAGAGAGGCAACGGTATTCAAAGATAATAACGACCTGGTTTTTTTTTTCTTTGCTAACATTGTTTGCTCACATGTTGCACATAGTTTTTAATATTTTTAATATCTCACCGTGTATATAGATTTCATACACGATACTTTATTTATTAATATAAATTATACTTACTTAAGAATCGTTGACAGTAAACTGGGCAAATAAATTACATTTATAATCAATAGTATAAATAATAAAATATTTAAAAAATGTAATAAAATATATAAATTTAACAAAAAAAAAATATTTAATTTATTAATGTATCTGAAATTATATATTAAGACGTTAAATAATTAATTAAATCTACATTAAATGGAGATGTTTGTTAACATAAATCAAATAAATATTCCATAAAAATGAGAAATCAAACATACTATACTTTAAATATTTTGTAAAAATTTATGTTATTTTCCTTTCAAAACAAACAATTGATTTTAATTTAGAGTACTTATAGTATTAATTACAAAAATAAAAATAAAGGAAAAACGTCAAAATCAATGGAAGTTATAAATTGTTTTAAGATGTCAAATGTTTTGTAAATGTTTTAAACTTTTAATTAATGATAAATTGGGAGAAGTTAAATAAACACACTCAATACTCCTTCCATAAATATAAAAGTTGTTGAATTTTTTTTCTTAAATTTAAATTTTTTATACAAATCATATGTATTTATTATATGTTAAAATCTATCAATATTAATATTATTAATTTATTTTAAAAATATGAAAGCTTTTTTAAATATATTTATAGACATTAAACCATTTAATAATAACTATACACACCAATATTTACACTAATTCATTCATTCACTTTTTTATAATAATTGTGAAAACTTAATGAATACTGGTATTAAAAATATAAAAATAAAAGACAAATCAAGACGAAGGAAATTATTACTAAAACCACACTCTGAAAATGGGAAAGGTAAGACAAAAAAAGAAACATGTGGTAGAAATTTAATAAAGAGGAGTAAAAGAAATGAAAGGTAATGAGCCGCAAGAGTTTTACGCGGTTAGGTGGGGTCTGATGTTGGGGAAAGAAAAGGTACAGATCATAAATCCAGCCAATAAAGGATCCAACGAAAGTGAACCGTTTCAGAGCCACGTGTATATCCAATCCACACTTCAAATTCATCCGGCAATGAGTCAAAAAAAACGCGCCGACTCCATGCGAACAACGGTGGCCCCGCTCCACTGCCTCGCACCACTGTCCAAAACCAATGTCGTAAGCAGTGACAAAATCACCTCCCGTGGACCCCACCTATCGACACGCACGCATCACTCTTGATACCATGACACTTGTCGCTCTCATCCCACCCACCTTCTCCTTAATTTTCATTCATCACCCAATTATTCTAATTCCTACCATCCTAATCGTAAAAATAAATTCATTTTCTTTGGTTATATAATGACTAAATTATTTATTAAATATTATTTACTTGAAATAATATTTTTAATTTATATTTTAATATTAATTATTTTTTAATTGTAGCTCCTTTAATTTTGTATATTTTTTTACTATATATAAAATCAATAATTGAATTATTATTATGAGATAATGGAATAATATTAACGTCCATGAATTTCAAAATAGACTTCAAAAAATGAATTTTAAACGCTAAACAAAACGAGAAAAGGAAACGTATAAGGAATCGGAATGGGAATATAATGCTGAAATAAAGTGACATTTTATGTTTACCTTTAACTAGGAACACCTGCGTTTATAAGATTCCAATTCTAAATATTTAAATAGCTTTTGGAGTGATTTTCGCAGCATTATGTAATATTTTATTTTTTACAAAATGACTAGATTAGTCCTTGTTTGTATATATATGAAAATAATCCTTGACCATTTAAAATATGACTCAATTTAGTTCTAACAATATAATATCTAAATTAACTTTAACTATTACACATAAGAAACGTATTAGTCACATAAAAACTAACACTCAAATTATTCTAATTTCATAAAAGAAACACATTAATCTTATACGTTAGATTTTATATCAACATTTTTTTTCTCAAACTTCTTGACCACCTGTCTTCTGGTGGGTCTCTTTGTTTTTGAACAAATTTACACCATATACTAATTAAAAACAAATGTCTTGTTTAACGGTATAAGTATTGTCATCAATTAACTAATCAAATTGAAAAATAATGTTTTGTATACTCTTATATCTAATTAACATTTTAAACCACAACTAATGCATAACTCACATAATAGTCAAGTGGATGAGTAGTTTAACTTTCTTTGAGTTAAAAGTTACAAAATGGAAGGATTCAAGTCCAAACACAAGTGAGGACAAAAGATATTAAATATAATAATTTATTATTTTTATCTCAAAATAATTTATTATTTGTAATATAAAATATTCTAAAATAATTTAATTTTAATTTTTTATATACTTCTTTTAGTTATACTATTTAATTAATTAATAGTATCTATATATTTTCTAATTTAATATTTTTTATTATACCATTTATGAATAATATTATTTAAAATACAAGTTTAACACAAAAATAATAATTTAATATTTTATGAAAAATAAAACGCGATGTTCATTGTATTTTATATAACATTCTATTTAAATTAAATTTTATATCAAATTTTGCATTTAAAAAATATTAATGTTTTCTTGATTATGTGGTGAAGTAAATGGTTAAATTATTTTAAAATGAAGGGAATATTAACCTCTTTTAACAAAACGCATATAATAGTAATGGACTAACTTGCATATTATCTTGTGTGAGAGAGTAAATTGTGTCGCACTCAAATTAGCATCGAGTATACAATTTTTATTTTTTATTAAAAAAAAATTAAAAATTAAAAAACCTTGGGTTTGGCCCTACATCTTTCACGCTTATCAGCACTACCAAAACGCTATCGTTCACGTGTATTCTAGAAACAACTGGGTACTGTAGCACGTGTCACCTCTATTTACGCCTAAAAATACACGTCTCTCCCTTATGAGATAAGTTTCAAAAGCCGCCACCGTAGTTCTTTCTAGTATTCTTTGTTCACGGAGAAAAGTATCGCTAGTTTAGATTAATTAATTAATTAGAAATTTAGATCTTATAGTATACACTATCACTTAAAAACATGGCATCAGAGCTTCAATTGCCGCCAGGCTTCAGATTCCATCCACGGATGAGGAGCTCGTCATGCACTATCTCTGCCGCAAATGCACTTCGCAACCCATCTCTGTTCCCATTCATCGCCGAAATTGACCTCTATAAGTACGATCCTTGGGATCTTCCTGGTAATTTTATCTAATCTTTTTTTTCTTTCCTATTTTTTTTCAGTCATATATAATTTTTGAATTAATTTATTTTTGACTTTATTTTATGAAATATTTCTTCATCTAATAATTATTGTTATTTTATAGGCATGGCTTCTTATGGAGAAAAGGAGTGGTATTTTTTCTCGCCACGAGACAGGAAATATCCGAACGGTTCGAGGCCGAACCGGGCGGCTGGATCCGGATATTGGAAGGCAACCGGGGCGGATAAACCCATAGGTCACCCGAAACCGGTTGGGATTAAGAAAGCGTTGGTGTTTTACGCGGGGAAAGCGCCAAAAGGTGATAAAACAAATTGGATTATGCACGAGTATCGTTTGGCTGACGTGGATCGCTCCATTCGCAGAAAGAACAGCTTAGGGTATACATACCTAACTTTTGAATTTTTTAAATTTAGATCTAGTTTAGCGATATTAGATTAAAATTACGATTTTAGCCCTTGGACCAGTTTGGTCAAAAAACAAATGTGGATACAATTAATATTGTTGTCTACCGTATGATTAGTCTGAGTCATATAAATCAGTTGAATCATGATGATTCTATCATGTGAGTTGATAGGAAAATACTTGGATGGAAATGTCGTTTGGACAGATAAAAAAATACTCGTTATTTATTTATTTTAAAAATATATATTATATGAGTCATTTTATTAAATTATTTATTTAAATTTTTAAAAATTGTATATATAATAATCATTGAGAATAGTAGAAAAATAAAATAATTAAAATTGTATTAAGAATTATAAACGATATTATTTGTTTTGTTAAAGGGCTTTAAATACATGTGACTGAGAATGCAAGAATTCTTCAACTTGACAATAGCATCAAGGAACCCTTCACTAGTTGATCACTAGATATTTTCATGTGGTGGCTGATATTCGGATCCTAAATTTTAACATCACATTAAATCGGACAATGAAATACTTCACGGTTCTAGCTAAATTAACTTATTGAAATAATATTGAAATTCATCTGCCAACCCACCATCAATTATTACTTTTCCACTTATAGAATTTATTTATTATTTATTTATTCGTACTTATCTCTCGACCTGCATTTTGTTAGGAAACATATTTAGACTTTTTTATTGTAAATATTTGGACTACTTATCCTTAAAAAAAAGGAAATGAAATTGATCCAACGGTTCTGATTTTGCAGCTGGATGACTGGGTGCTTTGTCGTATTTACAATAAGAAAGGCACAATCGAGAAACAACCGAACAGCGGTGTTATAAACAGGAAAACAGACCCTCGGAAATCGAAGACAAGAAGCCAGAGATTCTGACACGTGGAAGCGGTCTTCCGCCACACCCTCCACCGCAAGCGACGGCGGGGAATGAGGGATTACATGTATTTCGACACATCAGATTCAATCCCGAAGCTGCACACGGACTCGAGCTGTTCAGAACACGTGGTGTCGCCGGAGTTTGCAAGCGAGGTGCAGAGCGAGCCTAAATGGAACGAATGGGGAAAAGCACCTTGAATTTCCTTATAATTACGTGGATACCACTCTGAACAGTGGTTTCGGGTCCCAATTCCAGAGCAATAATCAGATGTCCCCGTTGCAGGATATGTTCATGTACTTGCCAAAAACCTTTTGAGCATTTGAAAGATGAAACTGAAAAACATGTGACACCCAAATCAATCGCTGTAACGCATCGCACGTAGCACGAGACGAGAGTCCATGAGTGTGCTTGTGCCAATGCGTACAATATTATTTGATTAAATTTCCTAAGCATGAGTCGATAGAAATTTGAGAAGGGAACATTTAAAAAAATGCATGTGTTGGGCCTACTATTATCAAGTGTTTATGGTACCACCCTATTGAACCGTTTTACCCATCTCTAGGATTAGCATGTGCATAGTTATTGTAGGATTTAGATAGATAAGGTACAAAACATGTTTCATGTGATCATAGAATAGAATATCATTTACGACAACCTAAATTTAATACACAGTCACTTTGTGCTTCTATTCTATATATTCAGCATTAGTATAGTAGGACTGCCCCACTTATTTAGTATTAGTAGGATGCATGTTTTTCTGGTTGCTTTATTCCGACACCCTATTATGTGTACTTGTCAATTTTTCATATTCTGTTTGATAACAATAAAATACAATGCAGTTAATAGTCTAACATGATATTAAAGGGAAGATAGTTCAAATGGGTTAAAAAGGAAGTATTAACAAGTCTTTTTAAGTATTTAAAAAGAAATCAGATTTTTCATTCCTTTTTTAATTCTTAACATAGTATGACCCATAGCTAAATTAAGTTTGCTGACGTAGTTGAATTATTTCGGTGTACGGAAGATTATTGTATAGTTTTATAATTCAAGTAGTTAAATTTTAAAAATAGTAACATCATCTTCGATTTTTTTTTTCTTAGAACTTTTGATCAAATTTTCCGGCTATCTATAAATCTTTCTAACTTTTATATACTATTATAGATGGAATATCAGGTTAATTATGTGATGTTTTTACAGTTTATTTTTTTATTAAAAAATTCTACATATTAATGTTTCTTGAAATTTCAGATGTTGTTAATATGTTTCTGCTTAATGAGCTCTGTGTTTTTGACATGTTGCCGCAGAATTAGGCATCTTAAGTCTTGACCAATATATATAAGAATTTTCCAATATTTTTATGTATTCCATTCAAATGTTGTTAGTATGTTTCTCCTTAATCGGCTCCTTGTTTTTTGACATTTTTGCGTTAGGATAAGGCATCTTGTGTTTTGGAAGAATAAACAAATAAGTAAATTCGAATAATAAATCAAAATACAATAAAATAAAATGACTTAAAATTTTGAAATCGAAAAAAAATTTATGACCTTGTCTAATAAAATCGAAAAAATTGTGTTCTTGTCCAATAAAATCAGATAATAATATAGTATAAAAATTGTTACAATATATTAAATTTATTTTAAATTTGTCATTATTTTTAGTAAATATATTATCTAAAATAATATTTGAATTATATTTTACAACACATTAATATAAGAGTATAAAAAAATAAATTGAATATAACTTTAAAGTGTTTTAGACTTATCTGAATTGTAATAAAAAGTAAAAAGTAAAAAATTAATATGCTTTGACCTGTCTTTTACAATTTCAAACAATATATAAAACTATTTCCATTTTTTTTAATTTTCAATCAAAAGTCTACATCTTGATCATTACTATTTTTCTTGGCGATGAAAAACAATAGTATAAAACACGTTTTGGATGCATTTCAAATGTTGTCTTGGACAGAAAGTGCAGAAACATGTGGAATGAAAAAAACACTAAATACTACTATAAAAAAACAGTAACTAAACACAAGAAATCATGTATAATTTTTTAATTGATTTGATTATTTAAAACCTACTACTTTAATGTATAGTTAGTTTTCGTAACTTTTCTAACTTAAAATTCTATCATACTATATAGCATGCTGTTTATTTTTTTACACGTAAAATTCATTAATACGAACGTTTTTGAACATGATCATTGTATTTTTTAAGACAACTTTGAACTGGTTCCAAAATAGGTGTTCAATTTTAACGGAGTAAGAAAATTCTCCAGATTAAATAACACCAAAGATTGGAAAGTTGATCCGATTAAACTTTAGATATTAATATAGAATTAGAACAAAAAATACTGCTTTTTGGGTTTCGTCTCTTTGGTAGCCGGATGTCTTACACTTGGGTTTTGTAGTTAGAAAGGAAGATGGGAATCTATATACCGATAATTTTATTTTCCCAAAAAAAGTTATTTGATTGAAAACAGTCGACTGAACTATTTAATCTCTAACCCATATCATCTATTGGCTTGGGTGTAAGAGTTAATGAGTAAAGTGAAAAAGTTGAAGGTTCTATCCCAACTAGTCATTAGCAACATTTGTTAAATTGGTACAT
>PGWS01009155.1:0-10068 GCA_002896235.1 Cicer reticulatum
ATGTATGACCTCGTAATAAGCGGAATATATCAGAATGTATCAGTTCTTTATGAAATTAAATCAATTTCATACACACAGCGGAAATTAAAATTGTGGCATACAAGATTAGCAAGTTTTATTAGATTGATATGAATTAACCAAGATGCATACAAGACAAATTATCAGATTAAACAATATTACTTATCACAGAATATGTTTAACATGCATCTAACATTAATCACATATACAGATATCTCAAGATAGTAAATCAAAGGAGTTAATGGTTAGAGAAGATTGCACCATGAATTTATACTGCTTCAGTTGTCAACTTGACAACCTACATCCAGTCCTGAAAATCCAAACGGATTTCAGATTTTCTTCTCCAATAGAAAGAATCAATTACAGATTGTCCAGTTTCATCCCCGAAACCTATCTATCTTAATGATCTCTTTCCTATTGATCACCGTCTGATCCTTGTAGATACTCGTCAATCTAACACAGAATCACAGTGCGACTCTTTCTTGTTGAGCACTCTCACCCAAGAAAGTATCCACCAGTTTCTAGCTGGCTTTCTATCAACCCTTTGATCCTTGTAGATACTCAGCAATCTAACACAAAATCAAAGTACGACTCTTTCTTGTTGAGACCTCTCACCCAAGAAAGTAGCCACCAGTTTCTAGCTGGATTTCTAGCGTTCGTTTTGTTTCAAAGTATTGTGACAGACAGATTAACAAAAGTACAAATAAGCAGTCTTCAATCTTGATCAGTGTTCTTCTCACGAATTTGGATATTCAAAGATTGTCCATGAGAACTCTGTCTTTTCTCTCAAGATCACTTTTCAAGCTCTTTTATTGATTGTTGATAAATCTTTTGATCTTGATCTGAAAGAGCAATATCAGATTGTTAGCAAAGTGTATTGTGATCTGTTATTGAAGTTATCTTGAGTTCTTAGAAAAATGAAAATTATGATCAAGGTTTTTAGATAAAAAGATTGAAAGACAGTTTATATAGTTTCAGAAAAACAACTACTAAATCGATTCACCAATCGATATATTAAAGTTATAAAAACATGTGTAATCGATTTGCCAATCGATTATCGCGAGTCTTGTTTTTCTTTAAATCTTGAAACTACATAAACTAATCGATTTACCAATCGATTCTTTTAACACACTTTTCAGAATAAATCGATTCACAAATATGCATAATCGATTTGGCCACAAACTGGGAGTTCACTGAGATATCAAAACATTGTTTCAATCGATTTCCCAATTGATTGTGTTTCAAAAAGTTCTTTCAATCGATTCTTCAATCGATTGTGTTTAAGTCAGTGACTCAGCTATTTTGATGTTAATCGATGTGCCAATCGATTTATGTGTATTTGCCTGAAAAGTTCTTACCTGGTGTTTAGTTTAATCGATTTCCCAATCGATTACAACCAAACTTAACATGATTGAAATCTCCCACAATAGATTGTCCAATCGATTGGTTTAGTCAAGGCTTAAGTTCCTTTTGAAATTTTGTTTAGGCAATCGATTTGTCAATCGATTTCCTAGTGCCCTGTGACTTCCCAATCGATTTGCCAGTCGATTAGTTTCAATCAGTTTTCATTTTTGTGATATGTACAATCGATTTGTCAATCGATTAACCTGTAAATCTGGTTGCCACTGACTTGTTCAATTTTCAATTCTAATTTAGTCAGTCGATTTCCCAATCGATTATACAATCACAAACATATACTTATCCTTACACCCTTGTTATCCAATCGATTTCCCAATCGATTTAACCAGTGAATAATCAACTTTTGTTGATTTTCTTGTGTTCCAAGCAATATGTTCCTGAAATCTTGCTCAATTCAAATGTTAGATTTATCATGTATTGTATGACCATTGTTGAATTGTTAATTATGTCAAAATTAGGAATCAAAGGATCAAAGTCCAACAATCTCCCCCTTTTTGGCATAATTGACAATTCATACAATTGTAACTTGAGCATTTCAAAACAACATGCATAAGAGTACATAAGAGTATTATTATTATTATTATACATATCAGAGCAAACTATATCATAAGTATCAGAGCAATACAGCATGCAAAAACATCAACAATGCAACTGTCAAGTTATAATTTTTCTCCCCCTTTGTTAGTTAAGTCAAAAAGGCAGAAAACAATTCCTCCCCCTATGTTAAACAACATAAGCATTTAGGGCTGAAATCATATGACATAGAATATCAGATCAATGAATGTCATAGCAATATATTAGAGCAATTACTGAGCATAACAGTTGATTAAGATAACTGAATTCAAATTAAACAACATGTGGAGTGTATCAGATCAAACAAAAAGATATGCAATAGATTAATATGACAAAATTAATTTGATGACAATGAATAAACT
This sequence comes from Cicer reticulatum, assembly GCA_002896235.1. Classification (NCBI taxonomy): domain Eukaryota; kingdom Viridiplantae; phylum Streptophyta; class Magnoliopsida; order Fabales; family Fabaceae; genus Cicer; species Cicer reticulatum. The sequence goes on from PGWS01009155.1 coordinate 2,373, forward strand.
TGCTCATATATATATCATTAAGAAACAAACAAAACAAAAAAAACAACGCAGCAAAACAGCAAAGCACCAAGACATCACAAATAAAGAGCTTAAACACCTAATCTCCTAAAGTGGGCTGGTCATCACTATAATCTAGGGGAGAGGTAGAGACCGCTGTATTAACCTCAGCTGGTGTCTCCTCACCGTGAGTCTCAGACGGATTTAGGGGATCTGGTTGTGGTTCTTCAGGTGCTTGTCGACCAATATCGGCTATGTCTTCAAAAGATAGCTTGAGGCCTAGGTGTGCTTGAATCGCAGCAACATCCTGAACAACTGATTTCATGGATGTTTGGATAGATGTCAAAGTTGCTTCCATCCTTGCATTAGACTCTAGTAGTTTGGCATTGTGTGCCATTTGTGCTGCCATAAATTCCATCAGTTTTGTAACATATGCAGGAGTCTCAGCTGCAGATTCAGAGGCTTGTGGAGGAGTTGGCTCAACATTTGGCATTGTCCTAATCCAAATGCCATTCACTTTCTTCAATTTCATCTGATTTACAATTGCTTCACCGAAGATGAGGGTTGTCTTAGCAGATTCTTCATTCACAAAAGACACCTTGAAATGTTTAGGTATCTTCGTGATCAGCTGTGGATACGGCAACATAATTTTACTTTGCGAAGCTTCTAGCATATGCCGTAGCACAATCCAGGTCCAACTCATCCGTAGTTCTTTGGATAATCCCCATAAAAGTAGAATATCAAGCTTCTGAACCACTGCGTGATTTCCTGATCGCGGTACAAGTATCCTTGTTATTGTGTACATGAGCATCCGTTGCTGTACTTTCATCTGTCCAATTGGCAATGAGATGGTTTCAACAAAACCATCAACCATGATATCTTTCACTGTCGTGTGCCTGTCCAGTGATGCTTCCCAACCTTCGTCAGCTGCATCCGCATCAGAACTACCATCTAAAGACGTTCCGTGGAATGGCAATCCTGTCAAATCAGCAAAATCTTCAAAGGTCATTGATAACCTTTTACCTTTAATCTGAGTCTTGAATCCCTTATCAGTGAGTTTGAAGTTTGCGTAAAACTCCCTTATCAGTTTTGGATAACTGTCCAAAGTAGATGAAAGAAAACCTTCAAGACCATGAAATCTCAATGATCTTGGAATGTGAAGCCTTCTGTATCGAAGTAGGCAAAATCCAGGGTTCTGCCCTCATGGATTTTCCTTTTCAGAAACTCTACTGGAATGGTGACTTCTGCATCTTTATCCTTAGGTGCAGGGGTTTTCTTAGGTGGGGGTGATGTAACTGGCTTCTTTTTCTTCTGAGCAGTTTTCTTTCATAGCATCTGCCAAAAGCTTCTCTGATGGTGGTTCCTTCCTTTTCTTAGATACTTCTTGATTCAGCGCAGGTTGCTTGCCCTTGTCCTTGGCAAGGATCTTATGCGTAGGAATAGAAATTCTTTTAGACACAGTAGGTGGAGGTGTAGGAGTACCACTTGTTGAAGATGATGAAGGTGAAGGAGTATGGGCTTGGGTCTGTTTCACTCGAGCCATGGTTGCAAATAGAAGAGATGAGTGAAGATAGAGTTCAGTTTTAATGCAGATATCAGTTGCAGAGACAGAGGAAGAAGATGAAGCAGAGAAAGAAATATAGAAATCTGGACATAAACAGTGAAGAAATCGATTTAGACCTGTTTCTTTTTAAACCTTTGAACAAGTTAATCGATTGCTCAATCGACTATGTTACCGTTTCTGGAGATCATCAATCGATTTGGTAATAATGACCCTCAACGGCTAGTGAAATCAGTCACAACGGTAATATTTCTAATCGATGTCCAAATCGATGTCCAGAGTTACTTAATCGATTCCCCAATCGATTGTCTAAACGTTGAATATTGAACTAGTCGATTTCCCAATCGACGCTCGGCATGTTTCACAATACATCTTTGAATTTTGAAATCCTGGGCTAAAACAATCGATTCCCAAATCGATTATTTTCAACACAACAAAGAACAAACGTGAAATCGATTACCCAATCGATTTAAAAACTTTCTGATTAAATGCCATTGACTCTTTTTCCTGTGTCATCAATACAACTTGGTTGACCAACTTTCTTCAGTTAAATTCATTTAATGTTAAAGACAAGACTCTCAAAACTGTCTCCTTTCATGTGTCTTGAGCATCCACTTTCAAATACCAATCTTGCTTGGTGGATGTCAAGCACACCTACAAAAATAATTAAGTTTTGGATCTAGGTACCCAATTCAAAGTGGGTCCTGGGGGTCAGTTTCAAACACAGATTTCTTTGCTATCCAAACTTGCTTCCATCCTCTATTGGCTATTTTTTTAAATGTGCAATTTGATACAAAATGTCCCTTTCTGCAACAGAAATGACATTTGCCATCAAAGGATGAATGTTTGTTTGGTTTAGTAAAGATGTCATACATACTCTTAGCAATAGCAGATTTTTGACCATGTTTGACATTTCTGGTTGCATATAACCAATACCATATCTATATTTATTTCTTTTAACATGTATATTTGGTGTATATCCTAAACCAGATTTTTCATGAACATGTCTTTGATTGCTAAGAATGACATTAAGTTTATCTTTACTTTTAGCAAATTTCAATACGTCAGATTTTAATGATGCAACAGTATCTTCAAGTTCAATGCACTTTGCAGATTTTTCATGTGAAATCCTTTTTTCAGTTGTTCACATAAATTCTCAATTTCTTTATGTTCATTTTTCATTTGTTCAAGCACTTTCTTTGTGCTTAACAACTGTTTTATGGAATTCACATAATCATCATGCAGTTCATTGAAAGCTTCTTGAAGCTCATCATATGTTGGATTAGATTGTGAACTAACCTCATTTTCTGATTCTGAATCGGTATTTGCCATGAGACACAAATTGACTTCTTCTTCATTAGAAGAGGCAGAGGATTGTTCGTTATCACTCCATGCAATATATGCTCTTCTGGCTTTGTGAGCTGGCTCCTTGTCTTTAGTATTTGTAGTCCTATTTTTGTATTTTATCTTGTGACAGTCAGACTTGATATGACCAGTTTTACCACATTCATAGCATGTAATTGTCTTGTTGTCACTAGTGTTGGAGCTAGATGGCTTCCTGAATTTGTTGTCTTTCTTCTTCAAAAACTTCTTAAATTTCTTGACAAGTGACCCGATTTCAGTCTCTTCAGTTTCACTACTGGATTCATCTGAGCAGCTATCTGATTCAGTTTTTGATTGCTGGACTTGAACCTTCAAGGATAATCCTTTCTTTTTCCTGATTTCCATTTCTGATTCGTCCAGCCGATGTAGTTCCATTTCATGTTCCCTTAATTTTCCAAACAAAGTTGCAGTTGTCATCTTTGCTAGATCTTTAGATTCTGCAATGGCTGTTATTTTTGGCTGCCACTCTCTCGTTAGACATCTCATAATTTTTCCAATCTGCTGTTCGTTGTCCACTTGCTTTCCCAATGCATGAAGATTATTCACAATGTGTGTGAATCTGGTTTGCAGATCACTGATGGATTCGTCCTTTTTCATGCTGAATAACTCATATTCGTGCATAAGTGTGTTTACGCGAGCTCTCTTCACGTCTGTGGTTCCTTCATGTGTTTCTTGAAGAATGTCCCACATTTTCTTTTGCTGACTTGCAGTTTGACAATCTAAAGAATTCTTTTGCACAAATAGCAGATGTTATAATGTTCTTAGCCTTAGCATTATAACCTACCTTTTTCTTGTCATCATCTCACCAGTCGGCTCTAGGCTTGAGAATCATTGAGTCATTTGTTCCTGCAATCTTGGGAATATATGGACCGTTTTCAACAGCGTCAAGGATGTCTATGCCACTGGCTTCCAAGAAGATTAGCATCCTGTGCTTCCAGTACATATAAGCTGTTCCGTTGAAAGCTGGAGGTCTTGCTAACGATGCGCCTTCTCCCAGAAAATCGTTTGAGGCCATAGTGCTTTTATAAGTGTTACCTCTCGAAAAGTTAGGCTCTGATACCAATTGTTGGTATGTATGACCTCGTAATAAGCGGAATATATCAGAATGTATCAGTTCTTTATGAAATTAAATCAAATTTCATACACACAGCGGAAATTAAATTGTGGGCATACAAGATTAGCAAGTTTTATTAGATTGATATGAAATTAACCAAGATGCATACAAGACAAATTATCAGATTAAACAATATTACTTAATCACAGAATATGTTTAACATGCATCTAACATTAATCACATATACAGATATCTCAAGATAGTAAATCAAAGGAGTTAAGGGTTAGAGAAGATTGCACCAAGAATTTATACTGGTTTAGTTGTCAAACTTGACAACCTACATCCAGTCCTGAAAATCCAAATGGATTTCATATTTTCTTCTCCAATAGAAGAATCAATTACAGATTGTCCAGTTTCATCCCCGAAACCTATCTATCTTAATGATCTGTTTCCTATTGATCACCCTCTGATCCTTGTAGATACTCGTCAATCTAACACAGAATCACAGTGCGACTCTTTCTTGTTGAGCACTCTCACCCAAGAAAGTAGCCACCAGTTTCTAGCTGGCTTTCTATCAACCCTTTGATCCTTGTAGATACTCAGCAATCTAACACAAAATCAAAGTACGACTCTTTCTTGTTGAGACCTCTCACCCAAGAAAGTAGCCACCAGTTTCTAGCTGGATTTCTAGCGTTCGTTTTGTTTCAAAGTATTGTTACAGACAGATTAACAGAAGTACAAAAAAGCAGTCTTCAATCTTGACCAGTGTTCTTCTCACGAATTTGGATATTCAAAGATTGTCCATGAGAACTCTGTCTTTTCTCTCAAGATCACTTTTCAAGCTCTTTTATTGATTGTTGATAAATCTTTTTGATCTTGATCTGAAAGAGCAATATCAGATTGTTAGCAAAGTGTATTGTGATCTGTTATTGAAGTTATCTTGAGTTCTTAGAAAAATGAAAATTATGATCAAGGTTTTTAGATAAAAAGATTGAAAGACAGTTTATATAGTTTCAGAAAAACAACTACTAAATCGATTCACCAATCGATTAATTAAAGTTATAAAACATGTGTAATCGATTTGCCAATCGATTATCGCGAGTCTTGTTTTTCTTTAATCTTGAAACTACATAAACTAATCGATTTACCAATCGATTCTTTTAACACACTTTTCAGAATAAATCGATTCACAAATATGCATAATCGATTTGGCCACAAACTGGGAGTTCACTGAGATATCAAAACATTGTTTCAATCGATTTCCCAATCGATTGTGTTTCAAAAAGTTCTTTCAATCGATTCTTCAATCGATTGTGTTTAAGTCAGTGACTCAGCTATTTTGATGTTAATCGATGTGCCAATCGATTTATGTGTATTTGCCTGAAAAGTTCTAACCTGGTGTTTAGTTCAATCGATTTCCCAATCGATTACAACCAAACATAACTTGATTTAAATCTCCCACAATAGATTGTCCAATCGATTGGTTTAGTCAAGGCATAAGTTCCTTTTGAAATTTTGTTTAGGCAATCGATTTGTCAATCGATTTCCTAGTGCCCTGTGACTTCCCAATCGATTTGCCAGTCGATTAGTTTCAATTCAGTTTTCATTTTGTGATATGTACAATCGATTTGTCAATCGATTAACCTGTAAATCTGGTTGCCACTGACTTGTTCAATTTTCAATTCTAATTTAGTCAGTCGATTTCCCAATCGATTATACAATCACAAACATATACTTATCCTTACACCCTTGTTATCCAATCGATTTCCCAATCGATTTAACCAGTGAATAATCAACTTTTGTTGATTTCTTGTGTTCCAAGCAATATGTTCCAAGTGTGTAGGATTGGAGTGTTGTTCCTGAAATCTTGCTCAATTCAAATGTTAGATTTATCATGTATTGTATGAAAATTGTTGAATTGTTAATTATGTCAAAATTAGGAATCAAAGGATCAAAATCCAACAATCTCCCCCTTTTTGGCATAATTGACGATTCATACAATTGTAACTTGAGCATTTCAAAACAACATGCATAAGAGTACATAAGAGTAGTATTATTATTATTATTACATATCAGAGCAAACTATATCATAAGTATCAGAGCAATACAGCATGCAAAACCATCAACAATGCAACTGTCAAGTTATAATTTTTCTCCCCCTTTGTCAGTTAAGTCAAAAAGGCAGAAAACAATTCCTCCCCCTATGTTAAACAACATAAGCATTTAGGGCTGAAATCATATGACATAGAATATCAGATCAATGAATGTCATAACAATATATTAGAGCAATTACTGAGCATAACAGTTGATTAAGATAACTGAATTCAAATTAAACAACATGTGCAGTGTATCAGATGAAACAAACAGATATGCAACAGATTAATATGACAAAATTAATTTGATGACAATGAATAAACTTGCTCATATATATATCATTAAGAAACAAACAAAACAAAAAAAACAACGCAGCAAAACAGCAAAGCACCAAGACATCACAAATAAAGAGCTTAAACACCTAATCTCCTAAAGTGGGCTGGTCCTCACTATAATCTAGGGGAGAGGTAGAGACCGCTGTATTAACCTCAGCTGGTGTCTCCTCACCGTGAGTCTCAGACGGATTTAGGGGATCTGGTTGTGGTTCTTCAGTTGCTTGTCGACCAATATCGGCTATGTCTTCAAAAGATAGCTTGAGGCCTAGGTGTGCTTGAATCGCAGCAACATCCTGAACAACTGATTTCATGGATGTTTGGATAGATGTCAAAGTTGCTTCCATCCTTGCATTAGACTCTAGTAGTTTGGCATTGTGTGCCATTTGTGCTGCCATAAATTCCATCAGTTTTGTAACATATGCAGGAGTCTCAGCTGCAGATTCAGAGGCTTGTGGAGGAGTTGGCTCAACATTTGGCATTGTCCTAATCCAAATGCCATTCACTTTCTTCAATTTCATCTGATTTACAATTGCTTCACCGAAGATGAGGGGTTGTCTTAGCAGATTCTTCATTCACAAAAGACACCTTGAAATGTTTAAGTATCTTCGTGATCAGCTGTGGATACGGCAACATAATTTTACTTTGCGAAGCTTCTAGCATATGCCGTAGCACAATCCAGGTCCAACTGATCCGTAGTTCTTTGGATAATCCCCATAAAAGTAGAATATCAAGCTTCTGAACCACTGCGTGATTTCCTAGTGCCCTGTGACTTCCCAATCGATTTGCCAGTCGATTAGTTTAAATAAGTTTTCATTTTGTGATATGTACAATCGATTTGTCAATCGATTAACCTGTAAATCAGGTTGCCACAGACTTGTTCAATTTTCAATTCTAATTTAGTCAGTCGATTTCCCAATCGATTATACAGTCACAAACATATACTTATCCTTACACCCTTGTTATCCAATCGATTTCCCAATCGATTTAACCAGTGAATAATCAACTTTTGTGGATTTCTTGTGTTCCAAGCAATATGTTCCAAGTGTGTAGGATTGGAGTGTTGTTCCTGAAATCTTGCTCAATTCAAATGTTAGATTTATCATGTATTGTATGTTAATTATGTCAAAATTAGGAATCAAAGGATCAAAATCCAACATATTCTTGTTCAATTAGGGTTTTTAACCAATCTTGTGCATCCAAGTAGTTCATTTGTGTCATTGGATGAACATTTAGGTCATTTTCATCCTCCCTAGGCTTATTCTTGTCCAATTA
>PGWS01009161.1:0-16811 GCA_002896235.1 Cicer reticulatum
TTAAGTTTTAGAAAAGCACTCGTTCAACTTCGTATCATTTAGTGTTTAGTGTTTCATTTTAAGTGTGAAAAATCATTGTATGGAAAGTTTCTATTCAGAAAGCAAAACCAAATCAGTTTCCAACTCATTGCAACACCAGCCGATAGTGGCTTTAGTGTGCCTCAACAATTGTGGATCTCAAGTTGTGTTGAGAAGACCTAACTTGTAGGGTCAAGTGGATAGTTTGCCTCTATTAATCTGTAGCTTCAGGTTGTTTAGAGAAGACTGTTTGGTAGGGTTAATGTGTGGTTTGCCACGAAAAAGTATATAGTTTCAAGTGTTTTGCAGAAGATTTGACTTGTAGGGTTATGTGTTGTTGTAATTCAGGTTAAAATCAGTGGATAAATCCTTTTGTGAGGCGACTAAAACGTAGCTACCAAGTTGGTAGTGAATCGAGATAAAATCTGATGTATTATTTTACCTTCGCTCTGTCTGTTTATTACAACCTCTGATTAGTCGAAACATGTAAGTCACCAAACCAGAATCAGAATTAAAATTAAGAAAATAATTTAAAATCAGGACCAATTCAATCACTATGCCTAAGTTTGCCATTTGGCACTTTCGGCAAGGAATGTTTCCACTACTAGATTGAAAATGATGAATAAGTTTGGGTCTAGATTTGGTTAAAAAAAACACAGTATATGTGACATTTTCCATATAACGTAGCAAAATAATTATCTTACAATTTGAGTGGCCAACAAAACCTCTAATGTTTGAAACTTTTTACGTATGAAATCTTTTGGGGTCCTTACTCTACACTACTTTACATAGTCACAAATATTTCCTTACAATTGTGGATGGGTTTTAGTCGTTTCACTTGTATAGTTGACTCAAAGGAAAACATGAAACTGCCTTTCAAATTCACAAAGGAGTGGTGCTAAACCATATACCGAGCTACATTATCGTCATCAATGGATTGAACAAGAATAAAATGTTGGATGAAGCCATTTATATCTTTAAAGAAAACAGCATATAAAAAATGTTATCTGTAATGGACATTCACATTACAGTGTCATATACTTGCTTATGAAAAGTTTTTATGACGTTTAATGGATAATCTTTTGTACTTAAGACTATTTGGTTAATTTTACAACATAGGATTTTTTAAGTTGGTGATAATATATCCTTAGGGACCGATACATACATGTGTTTGAAAGATCTATATGTTTCAAGATGATTAATCTATGACTTTTGACTCATTAAAATGTTTTTAGATGATTCACTATTATTACCATACATAGAGAAGAAATTGAATTTTGAATTCATGAGTTAAATTCATATTCTCCTTTTTTTGTTGGTTTTTTTATATCTTTTCCTAGGACCTATCTCCCTTAAATAGACAAAAATTTATATTTCGAGAAGACCCCAAATAGAAACTAAATAATTTTCAATTTCTTCAATGATAAATATCAAAACTGTTGTGAGATATTTCCAAAATATGGTGAAAAGTATAAACTGGGGGGCGCAATCGTTGGTTATCAAAACTCGGTTCATGCGCGAAAAGAACACTAATTCAAAACCACCAAACTATTGCAACTATTCAATCATAATATGAACGTCTATTTGTATATTATCTTTTCACAAATTGAATATAGCAGAACCAAGAAGGGTATCTCGTTTTCAAGTGACATTATTTTTCTGTAAATCTTGTGTCATTTGGGACACAATGGAATACGATTTTTTTTTCTTCTATTCCTATCCACTTTGTCTCATCCATTTTATATTGTTAAGTCATCTTATCTTCTCTAATGCATGAGAGAATTGGATATGAATTACTCTTTTGTTAACTTACTATTGAAAGATACCTCTATTATGTGTATGCAAATCATAGTCAAGGTTTTTTCAAGTACCCTAAAGGGAATTCACTGTTACTCGGTGTTGAACCGATTGGTGGGGTCGCGAAATCGAACCTAAATGCTAGTATATATAACACGCTTTTGAGATGTTGCCAACATATAATCTTCCCAATCAAACAACACTTCATTATTAAAAGTCTTGCAGCAATTGTCACCAATGTTTCCAACAATCTTTAGGCTCGATCTTATCTTCAATTAATGGTTGCACCACTCAAAGAAATGACTTCTAATTTTGTGAGGTTGGAGAAATTCGATGAATGAAACTTTATTCGGTTGCATAAAATATGAAATTCATTCTTACAAATTTGAAGGTGGTGTATGTTCTGAACACCACAAAGACCACTAAAGAAAGAAGTGGAAACATTAGCAGAAACAAGAGAAAGACAGAAGTGAGACAATGACGACTATATATGCATGGGCCATATTCTCAACAGTATGTCTAAACTTTTATTTGATATTTATCAAGTAAACACTTCTGCAAAGGAACTAAGAGAGAAATTAAAGTCAAGATACTGCAAGAAGACGCTACAGTAAGAAGTTTCTTGTTTCTCAATTTAATAATTATAAAATGGTTGATAATAAATCAGTAATGGAACAAATGCATGAGATTGAACGCATTCTTAACAACTACAAGAACAACGCGTCAAATTGCACATCTCTTGAGCAATTGGGTAATCACCTTCGTTTAGAATAAGAGTAACGTAAACAAGAGGATATTAAAAAAACAATTTTTTCATGAAATGGCCCATGTAATTGAGGAAGGAAAATCAAAGCAAACTTTTAAGAAAAGAAATCGAGATTTTGATAAAAATCTCATGAAAACACAATGGTAATGATGAACAAAAAAAGAAGAGAAAATAAAGTTGTTTATCATTGGTAGAAAACCATGACATTTTAAAATGAGTGCATGTCTGAAAGAGAAAAAAAAAAAAAAATAGAAGAATTCAAGTGCAACAAAAGATAATCTTGTTGTTGCATTTCTGAACTCAACATAATTGGAAGATGTTGAATATTGGATAGATAGACCCTGGTGCTACCTGCCATGTGTACAAAAAAAACTATTTAGACTATTGATGAAGAAGATGGGAAGTGTTTTGTACATGAGAAATTGTCAACTATCCAAGTCAAAGAAAAATGAACACTGGAGATTGAATTCACTCTGAAAAACAGTTACTCTTAAAGATGTATTTTTATGTTCCTTAAGTTAGGAATAATTTGATTTATGTACCTTTACTTAATAAGTTTGGTTTCAAATGTGTATTTGAGGATATAAATGTATTCTCTCTCAATGGGGTATGTTTGTAGGGAAGGGTTAACTTTGTGATATTATGTTCAAATGTAATGTTTGTAACATTAATAATAATAATAATAATAATAATATTTCCACTTATATCGTTGAGTCTTGTGATTTATAGAATATGCGACTAGGACATGTTAACTTTAGAAAATTGAATGACATGATGAAATCAAATTTAATTTCGACTTTTGACAAAAAATACAAATTCATGTACTACTTGCACGCTAACTAAAATCACAAGACAACCTTTTAAAATTGTTGAAAGAAGTTTGTATTAGATTTAATTCACTTTGATGTATGTGATTTACATGGCTGACCCACAGTTGGTGGTAAAAAATATTTTGTCGTTTTTATTGATGATTGCTCTAGATTCTGTTATGTTTATTTAATGCGCTCTAAGAATGAAGTTCTAGACAAATTTAAAATATTTAAAGCACAAGTAAAACTTCAACATGACATTTTTATTAAGTGTTTTAGAAGTGATAGGGGAGGAGAGTTCTATAATCTTGAGTATTTAGAGTCCATTGGTATTGTGCATCAAACAACAAATTCTCCACAACAAAATAGAATTGCAAAAAGGAAAAACAGGGTATTAGAAGAAATGGTGAATGTCATGTTATCCTATTCCAGTTTATCTAAAGGTTATTGGTATGAAGCCATGCTTACTGCATGTTATTGCAAAATAGAGTTCCCAATAAAGGAACAAGATACCCTCATATGAACTCTGGAAGAAAAGAAAACTCAATCTGAACTATATAAAAATTTGGGTTATAGAGCAATTGCTAAGGTTATTGAACCAAAAGAAAGAAATTAGGAGAAGGGGAATTGAAAGTGTGATTTTAGGCTATGCTGAAAATAGCAAGGGATATAGATTCATGGTTATTGAATGTAATGACTCATATCCTATTAACACAATGATTGAGTCAACATATGCAATTTTTCAAGAAAATAGATTTAACTCAATTCCACATCCCAAGGAAATCGTTCGTTGTAGTGTACAAAGTCTAGAAAATAATGTTTCTAATAATGATACTTTGACATGTTCAGAACCTAGACGAAGTAAAAGATCTAGAAAAGAAAAAAGTTATGAACTAGACTTCTTTATATTCCTTGTAGAAGGACCAAATGATTCCACTAACAATTGTGGACCTATTTTCCTATAAATTTTAGAGAATGACCCAGACACATATGAAAGAGACAATAAAGTCTTAAATCTTTTGGAAAGAATCCATCCAGAGAAAAATGGACTCAATTACCGGGAATAAGACTTGGAAATTAGTAGACCTCCCACTTGGGATCCAAACCAATAGGTTCTAAATGAATATTTAAGAAGATGATGAAAGTTGATGGTACCATTGATAAATTCAAAGCTAGACTTGTTGTAAAAGGGTTTACACAAAAAGAATGTATCGACTACTTTGATACTTATGCACATGTTGCAAGAATTTAATCCATAGAGTGCTTTTGGCACTAGCTTTTATCTATAAGCTTGTAATCCATCAAATGGATGTTAAAACTGCTTCCTAAATTGAGAATTGGATGAAGAGGTGTATATCAAACAACCTGAAGGATTTGTCATCAAAGGACAAGAACGTAAAGTGTGTAAATTGACTAAATCTTTATATGGGTTAAGACAAGCACCCAAACAATGGCACCAAAAGTTTGATCAAGTTGTGATTTCTAATGAATATAGAATAAATGAATCTGACAAGTGTATTTACAGTAAATTTCACAATGGAAATGGTGTTATAATTTTGTTATATATTGATGATATGTTAATCATTGACATCAATTTAGATGAGGTAGAAAAAACTAAAACTTTCTTATCAAAAAATTTTGAAATGAAAGATTTAGGTGAAGAAGATGTGATAGCATTTCAGCAAGTGTATTGAATCGTGGCAAGTAATAATTAAAACGGTAATAGCGAGTGTCGAACTCAAGGATTGCGTTTTACTATCGAAATATGTTTAATTACTAAAATTGAACAAATTTTTTTCGAATTGATTGAAATAATATTTAAAATTAACAAGAGTAATAGAATTGAACTTTAATAATAAGAAAAATTTCAGGGATGAATTTCACTTTAGTCAACCTTGGTTTCTTATTTGATCCTAGTTTACTAAATTCCTTTATTGAATCATTACCGAATTTTCGTTATTATTCTTGCCCTAATGTCTTAGTGACAGAATTTTTAATTCCAAAGTAACTCCTAATTCTTTAGTGGATTTGAGATTAGACTTAAGCTTTACAGTACAAGAATTCTCTTATTAAACTATTGCCTTTGCAACTAATTTAATTGGTTTCATGACATACATCTATCCCTAGACTACAATATCATGAATTTCTCATCTCAAGCATTCGTAAAGTTCATTTCCGTTTCAAAATACGAATCGTATAATATTTTAAAGTTGATCAAGCAATAAAAAGCATTAAGCACAAAGATGAGAAAAATAATTCATTAAACTCATTCATATAACTAGAAATCAAATCAGAAAAATAAAGATTTCATCTTGTTTCACTCATCCCTAAAAAATAGGGTATAGTTACTCATGACAGAGATAGAAAAGATAGATATTAGAGAAGAATTACAAGAAAGATTCACGGATGATTCTTGATAAAACTGTTCCGATGGTGTTAGAAACGGTCGTCTCTAAGTGTAAGATCTGCATTTTCCCATTATTAATAGTTAATGAGATGCATTTTCCTCATTTAATTTTATTAGGTAATTACTAGATTTTATATTAATTTTAATTATTATTTTTGGAGTGCATATGTTGTTATTTAATTTGACTCTATATGTCGCTAATTTTTGGTAAAAAAATAAAATCAATAAATAAATAAACTAAACAATGCCTCTGTATAAATTAATTAAAATAATAATAATAAATTAATAATAATAGTAGTGTCATGTTTTGTTTTGTTTGGTTGTTAAAAGAATAACAATAAAAATAATAAAAAACGGAAGGAATCATGTTAAATGGGCATGGCCCATATGTCAGTTACTAGTTACTAGCTATTGAGGGAGTATAAATTACAATTAGGTTAATAAAATAAAAAATAAAAAAAAAGAGAGAGAGACTATTTTGATAGAAAAGGCAACCCCCAAAAGAGAAAAGAGAGGAGTAACCCTATTCCCGATTTTGTTAAATCAGTCTCAAAAAAACATCGATTGACATTCGTTAACCGTTGGATCAGGCTGATTTGTGGACAGTAGGTTTGCAACGTCCAGGTCTTCATTTTCAACAGTCGGATCGGCGAAACGAAGTTTAGAGATGGAGAAACCGTGCTCGCACAACAGCAGGTTTTTGGTGTTTTCTTCTTGTTGTTTTTCATTTGTAGGCTTTATTGCTTTGTTGTGATAGGTTAATTTTTGAAGAAATTTTTAGAAACCTTATTGATGTTAAAAATAATGATTTTTTCTAGAAATAATGAATGTGTTGAAAGTTGTTGTTTATAGCTATCCCTATAGAAAGTTAAAAGTTATGATTTTTATGAGACAATTGTGTGGATGCTGATATATAAATTAAATATTAAGATAATTATTACTTAACTGAAGGTGTGAAACGAGTGAGACAAGAGTTTGTGAAGCATAATTATAGAAACAACTTTGGTAACGGTAAGGGCATCACTCCATTCGCTTTTCTACTTGAATTATACGTGATATAAATATACTATGATGTTATGTATTTGCTTTGTTTGTATGTTATCTTCAAAATATGTGTTATATGAATTACATGTTTATGAATGATATTATGAGATTAAATGATTTGCGTATGTTGATTGGTATTGGGTGAATTTTCAAGGTGATGACCTTGTGTCTAAGCTAGGTTGGTTTAGAACAATGTTGAATATTCTTGGACGTTCTGGTTGAGTGTTCTATTTGTTACTAACTAAGGCGATGACATTCATGCATGCATTGGTGGCCCTGAACTTAGTCACGAGTACGTGACGATAGTTCAATGCAAAGGCAACATGATTCAGAAGATACTCAACAGTGGAGTACTCAACATGAAATTCTGAAGAGCATTTGTCCAACGGTGGGACATCTCCAATGGTGGGATCTTTGCTCTGCAGGGTGGTGATATTCCGGAATCATGCATTGACATATAGTCTAATAAATAGGATTCCTGCATTTTGGTTGATCTGTATCTTGATGTTTTGTGATTTTTAACTGTTAAATGAAGTATATGATTATTTATATTTTTGCTATAACAACTATATATGCATGTATATTTGCTATGTGTTTGTTATTTGGAGATGACCCTTATATTTGGCAGGTGACATCCCCAATTTTCCTTCGCAACCGGAGGGGTTTTCGGATGAATAGATGAAGTATTTCCTTTAATTTCTAAAATGGGTAGTGGTGGTCACCTTTAGGGACTTTATTTTTGTTAGACTCTAGTTCATACTAGTTATTATCCTTCTATTCTGGTGTGACATTTTTGAATCATAAAACTTGAGAATTTTTAATTAATTATCAATTGGTTGGTTAAATTTGTGTGTGATTATGTATTTTGTTTGCGCGAGAATTAAAACATTTTCATTAAAAAAAAATGGAATCTTATTTAACTAAGTATTTCGATATGATGTAATAAAAAGTGGGATGTTACACTAAGTTTCTCTATTAAGGCACAAGTCTCTAAACTTCCCAATAGTCAAAAAGATCCCTAAAACATGACAAAAACGCATTTTAATGTATTCTGATGCGTGTAACGCACCCCAAACGCGCTTCAGCCGCATTGCGGCGTAAAAGAGACAAATTGTACAGGCAGAAATGCGCCCCAGGCGCAGGTTTCGAGCTTCAGACGCAAAGTCTCTTATGTCTAACGTATACTGCGTTTTTCTCCTCCTTTGAGTCCGAATTTGGCTCCAATTTCTTCATTAAAGTTGTATCTATGAATCTTAGTGTTCATTTGCACTTGGTTTGACTCCAATTGGACATATGCAACTCTAGATATGGCTAAAATACTCCATATAGGTCATGTTGATTTCTCACAAAATTCAGCACTGCACTAAAACAAAGAAACAACGCAAAATTACGACAAATCTCTACTTAATCAAGGAAATAAGAACATAAACATTTCATTAAATCCAAGAACTAAAATCAACAAAATATATCAAATAACTCCTTAAATTAACTAATGATTAAAGATAAATAAGACTAAAAACAATAAAAAATATGCATATGATAAAGAGTCATCAAGATGTGATTTTAGGAATTAAGATCATAAGAGATGGTGTAAAAAATTGGTTTATTACAATATCACTATCTTGAGAAAGTGCTAAAAGATTTGATCAATTTAATTGCAAATTAGTTCTACTCCATTTGATCTAAATGTTAGTTTACAACCACATAAAGGATATCTTGTGACACAACAAGACTGTTAAAAGGTAATTGCATGTTGATGTATGCTATGACTTGTACCAGACCTGATCTAGCATATGTTTTCAATAGAGTATTAAATGTTTTGAAAGGAACAATTAACTATAGTTTAGTCTATAGTTGATATCCTTCCGTTTTGAAAGGATACAATATGTCAATTGGGTAACTTATGTTGAGGATCATGCTTCCACATGTGGGTGGATCTTCAACCTTGGTGGAGATGCAGTTTCTTGGAGAACAAAGAAACAAACTTGCATTGCCGATTCCACCATGGCTGCATAGTTCATTGTCCTAGGTGCAGGTAGTAAATGTGTTGAATCGCTAAGAAACTTGTTGTATGATATACCAATTTGGCCAAAACCAATGGCACTAGTATTCATACATTGTGACAGTCAATCCAAACTATCCAAAGCATGTAGCCAAGTACATAATGGAAAATCTAGACAGATTGGTTTAAGACATAGCTGTGTAAAGGATTTAATTTTAAATAGAGTAATATCCATAGGATTTGTAAGAAATGAAAAGAATCTTGCAAATCATTTGACGAAAGGTCTAACAAAGGACATGGTGTTGAAAACATCATTGGGGATGAGACTCAATCCCATATCTAATTAATCATCAATGGTGAAAAATCAAGTCACACTTGAGTAACATCAAGTCTTGAGTTCAATGATGAAAGTACACTACTAGAGTGATTGAAAGTACTTAAATATAGATACATCTCAAAGGTTAAAAGTATTTGGACTATAAGTATAAAGTTGGAAGGTTGAGATTTACTCTTAATAGACATATAACATGAATTTATTGAAATAGATATTATAGGTGTATTTCTGATATAGTCTACCTATGTGAAGATGAAGTGAGGTCGCTTCAAAGAGTTAAAGGGCTTGACTCTTAAATTCTCATCAAAAGGGAACATGACACAAGACCTTATCAAATGTGTCATCTTTATAATTATTTCGATAGTACTGAGATTTCATGTGTAAGTTGTGTACACTTGTTCTAATGAATAACTGGTTCAAAGCTTGTCTACCAATCTATTCGGAATTTGTGAAATCCATAGTTTACTAAGTAGTGGTTCAAATCGTAAGATATCATTATCTGAATCCATGATATTTCAAAAATTATGGAACTAAGTATATTTTGAAAATGGTGGGAGATTGTGAGATATTTCCAAAATATTGGTGAATATATGTATGTATAAATGGTTTTAATTGATATGATAGAGTTGTTGGCTCAGTGGTTGTGTCTTGATGTTGAATAAAATAAAAAGGAACAACTAGATTTGAACTCGATTCATGCGCGAAAAAAGAGGCACTGATCAACCACCAGACTATTGAAACTATTCAATAAAAGTATGAACATATCTGTATATACCTTCTCACAAACTGAATGGCATAACCATGAGTTGTATCTCTTTCTCAAGTGACATTGTTTTTTTTATAAATTGTGTCATTTTGGACATAATGGAATACAAAAAAAATTGGCTATTGATATCCACTTTGTCTCATCCATTTTAAATTATAAGTCATCTTGTTCTTCTCTAATGCATGAGTGAAGGATAGAAAACATTATTTTGTAACTTACTATTGAAAGATACTCTTGATGTGTTAGGGCAAATCATATCAAGGTGTAATCTTCATATGCTAGTGTAACAACACGCTTTAGAATTTGCAACATATAATCTTCATCAACAACTTCATTATTAAAAGTCTTGTAGCAATTATCACCAACGTTTCCAACAACTGTTTCATGACAATGATTTTAAAAAGCCATGGAAAGCTAAAACCACTTTTGTTTGCAAGAGTGTCTCAACTATGATATCATTGAAATTTATTTTAATAATTGTTAATATGTATGTAATCTAATATTCTTTAAAAAAAAATCTATTTAATCTAATAATAGACTTGCATTTGAAAAAAAAATCTATTTAACCTAATAAAGAATCAAAATGAATAAAAAAAAATAAGAATCAAAACGAATAAAAATGGTAAAAATAATATTTAAGTAAGAAAAAATAATACTAAAGAAAAAATAATACTAAAAAATTATCATTTGTCTCTTTTTTTTATTTTTTTAAAAAGTTGCCAACTTTAAAAAAAAATTGAAAAACTCATTTTTTTTTAATATTGCACTTCATTTTTTATATTATTTTAAAGAATTGTCAACTCTATCGTTAAATAAAATAAATACATAATAAAATAAGATTTTTAAAATGTATATTGTCAAATTTGGAGGGTCAATAGTGTACTTTTACATTTTAAAATACTTTTACCTTTTTAAAATTATTGTTATTCTTGTACTTTTAAAAATAAAAATATATGTTTTTGACCCCCTATTCATATATGTATCTTAATTAATGATAAACAGAGTTTACAATGATAAAATTAGTTTGAATTTAAAAAACAAATATAGTTGGCAATGTTTTAAAATAAATGAATGAGCTGAAAATTTTAGAAAAAATATATAAAAAAACGAGTTGTTTATCCACATAATGAAATAAATAATCCATGTCAACATTGACCAAGTGAAAATCAAAAGGGAAAAACTCGTTATAAAATAAGCTAAAGTTAAGGAGTTAAAATTTCAATTTTCAAACTTGAAGGTTAAAATCGCCAGTTTCAAAACTTTGAGACTAAAATCGCCAAATTTTAAAAATTTGGGGCAAAAGTGCATTTAGCGTATTTTATTATTTAGAAAGTTTAAATTTTTTAAGCAAAAATAAAGTAAAAAAACATCACATAATAATCTCCTATCTCTATGTTGGTTCTCCAAATTAATAACAATTTATCGTTCGCAAAAGTTTAAAATATTATTAAAATGAAAAAGAAAATGCAAGATGCTTTTGGGTTTATTCAAATAGTTTAATGATAATGATCATGCGCTGACCGTATAAACAATTTTACAAAGACACTTAATTTCAATTTTATTTTTTCTTATTAACTTTTTTATTACTTATGTAAATCTAATTTTTAATAATGTTGAATATATATAGAGAGAGATTATATGATCCATTAACTTTAGGAGTAAGATTGATATCAGTTACTCTGCTTAATAATTAAATATAAATGTTAAATTTAACAAATCTAATTTTCAAAATTTATAATTATATAATCTAGTCATCAATATTTAATTATATTATTTAAAAGTTCATTATACATTCATTTAAAATTATTTAATGAAATATCAAATATTTTTTAAAATTTATAAAACTATAAATTTTATCTAATCAATAAGAACTTTCAATTTAACAGTAGAATTTATAAAACTCATTATTTTTAATAAATTATAAAGCAGATCCTCACCAAATTAATAATTCATACATGACACTCAATATCTAAAGAAAATCACTTAGTATGATTATAGTTCATAGTATGATTCGTGCATAAATATAACAACATAATTATTATGATTAATAATTAAGGTATGGTATGGGGGGTTTCCAGATTGGACCTCCACCTTGCCAGTGTGCATACCCATCGACCCCAACGTTTCCCTTTGATTCTTCTGTTGGAACTGGATAACCTGTAAATAAATTCATAAATAATTTTAATATATGAAATTAATTTGTACTTTAATGGATGGTAATTATTTATATATTAATTGTTTACCATCTTCAGTTGTCTCGGTTTTCACAGCAGAAATAAGAAGCAATGTACAAAACAAGTACAAAATTAAAAGCTTCGATTTCCATCATTGTTGTGAAATATATATGAATAGATATATTTGATAACTATTTATAGTGATTATGAGACAAGATAAATATGTATAAATAAAACAGAGATTTATTAAGTAGCATATTTAATGTTTAATTGGCCGGTTATAAGATAATGAACCATGACAATATAATAAAAAATAATGAGCCATCATATCATAAAAAAAAAAATATATATATATATAATAATAATGAGCCATTAACACCTATTGATTGTTTGTAGGTTAAATTGTGTGGGACGTAGGTTTTTTTTAACTAAAAAAATGTTATTCAATCAAATTGATAGAAATTTCATTATCGATTAACAATATAATTTAAAGTTGCTAAAATTAAAAGGATTAATTTACAAACAAATTTGTATCATCTAGATTAACAGCATGAAACACCATAAAAATTATAAATGTAATAAAATTTACAAATATAATAAAAATGAAAGTTTCTAATATACTCACGCCTTAAGAGCTACGATATTAAACGCATTAAAATCATTGATTGAATTTGCATTGGATCAAAGTTGATTTGTCAATCTGAAATTAAATGAAACTACAATAAGATCGAAAACAAAACAACATTGTAACAAGACGGAAAATTAAAACAATATCACATTAAGACGACGAAATCATAAAAAACGAAGTATGTTTGAAATCATATGTTTAGATTAAACAAAATTAAATAAATAATAATTTAAAAGAATAATTTTAAACTAAAAATTGACCCTAAATATAGGTGGGATATAGTGATTTCATAATTTCTTTAATCATAAACATAGTTCTATATTTTTGTAAAAAGTATAATAATCATAATTAATAATAAATACTAGTTCTTTATACCAATAAGATTTATAACATGCTATATTAGCAAGAACACATATATATATATATATATATATATAAACATCTTTTTGATAAAACAAAATACTCGTATATTTTCCTTTAGTTCCACCATTTATCTTGAATATAATAGCAACTGATCACGATCATTACAAGAAAATTACATTATTCCCGGTAGATATATAGTTAGATGTGATAAGATGTGGTACCAATTAAAATTAGACAAATGCAATCCACTAAATATTACTTTAAAGGTTTTTTTAGATATTTTATGTTATTTCACATTGACTCATTGCTATGAAGAATAAAGGTTCAAAAAATCTAATTTAAAAACTATCTCATGAGATTGAACCCATGTCCATAATCACAATTACGAAGAGCATAACAAAATAGCAAATTAGTTTTATATATTATATGCTGAAAAATTGTACAATTTTTATTTTGAAATACAAAGTTTTATAATTTTATTTTTATATATATATATATATATATATATATATATATATATATTAAGAATTTCATTTTACAGTAGTTGATTAAATATGTAGGCAAAATAAAATAGGGAATGTACTTTAAAATGTTTTAGGAGACAATTTTGGCAAAATATAAAGCGAAATACCTCATTTGATGCTATAACTTGGATGTTTTATTTCTTTCTAAGACTTTAGTCTATTATAATGGTCAGCTTTTAAGCTATTGCTTTAAGTGCAAGAAATAGAAAAATAGGATAGCATATGAACTGTCGTACATGTTATTATTGAATGAATGAAGTATGTTATTTATACATGGTTCATTCATATTCATTCTAACTATCTTTTACTTAATTAACTAACTAATTAAGTGATTAGTTATTTAGTTATCACATACCACTAACGATATATTTGAATTACACAAACTTTTAATATCAAGAACGTTCTTGGTTTATTTTGATCAATCTGATTTTTCATAACATATATTCTTGGTTTCAAGCATTTTCCCTTAATTCAAGTATCTAAGTGATTTTACTCCTAGCAATCTTCTTAACTCTTCAAATCTATTTGTTCTCAAAGCCTTAGTCATGATATCAGTCAACTCTTCTTTTATTTCTATTCCCAGCTTTGCGTTGATCTCCATTAGAATGACATCAGGGTTGCAGCCAGCCATATTGAACCTTCTTAAGATCTCGCCAGCATATTTCTTCGGACGCATCAGTAGGCCATCTTCAGTTTTAATAAACTATATACCCAAAAAATAGCTTAGCTTGCTCAAGTTTGTCACTTCAAACTCGTCTTTCATGATTTCTTTGAATTTTGCAATTGTCTTGCTGTTACTACCAGTTACCAACAAGTCATCAACATATAAGCATATTAGGATAATTGCAAGCTTTTCATTCAAGGTGTAATGCTTAACATAAACTCCATATTCCACTATGTATTTGATGAAGCTAATGTCAATTAGGAATTAGTCAATTCTTTTGTTCCAAGCTCTTGGTGCTTGCTTCAAACCATAGAGAGCTTTCCTCAATCTGAACACTTTATCATCCTTTCCCTCAATCACAAATTCTGGTAGTTGAGAGACATACACTTCTTCTTATAACCATCCATTCAAAAATGTAGACTTAACATCAAGTTGGAATATCCTCCAACCTCTAGCACAGGACAATGCAATTAGAAGTCTAATTGTTTCAATTCTGACCACTGGAGCAAACACTTCTGAATAGTATATGCATGTCCTTTGTAGGAATCCCTTGACAACCTGTAACACCCCGTTTTTCAAAGCGAGGGTGTAATTTTTTTTCAAAAGAATTTAAAATAAAGCAGAGAAATAAATAATTGAGTCATTAAAATTCACAAGCAGCGGAAAAAGTTTCTCAAATACATACATCCAAAGTATCTAAACAACAACCAGAAGATACAAGGAACCCATTCAACTAAGGTGTCATACTGACAATAATAGTAACAGTACAGTCTTCCGGTTTAAAATAAACGCAACCCCAAAAGAAAGACATATGTTCCCTCTGTGACAACCTAGTCTGATCATTTTACAAACAACTAAACACCCTGACTGATCTCCACGCGCCCCGTGAGATCCTCCTATCGTAGCTGCAGTCAAGCGTTCCCATCTCCATTTCCGTCCGTAGGGTACGAACCGGTAAGATCGTCCTGACTCTCATATGAGGGCAAAGCCCAGATTTCCACAATAATTGTAAAGGTCACCAACCGAAAATAACAGTTAACACATAACATTTAAGTTTTAAATGCTAAAAATAACTTTTCAACTAAGCATGCACCTTAGCAGGATTTTCAATATGCGAAAAGTTCATACAATACTTTGCCAGTTAAAAGGAAAGTAAAATGAGGTTCTCAATCCCCTAATTATAACATAACAAATCAAGACATGGATAGTTTCATGAGCAAACAATCATACAACTAAAACTGAGGATTTTCACTGAGCCAATCGATTTGGCAATCGATTGGGGTGAAGGATTTTGATGAAACAGAATCCTGGGCTGAAATCAATCGATTGGGAAATCGATTGAGTGAGTACTGAGCCCCTGACTTAATACCAATCGATTTCCTGAAGGTTTTTAGTGAAATTTTGAACTCTGGCTTGATTCAATCGATTGGGCAATCGATTTGACAGGATAGCTGAGCCCCTGACTTAATGGCCAATCGATTTCCAAATCGATTTGGTCGAATATGGATGAGTCCCTGACTTAGGCCCAATCGATTGGGCAATCGATTTCGTAAATGATTTTCGAAAAACTGATTACAAAATCGATTGGCTAATCGATTTTGTCCATTTGGCCAAGTCCCTGTTTACTATCCAATCGATTGGGAAATCGATTTACCTGTGTATTCTTTCAAAAATTCATAACTAACTCAATCACATTCATACATAATCTCATAACCTAACACTTAGCACTGATAACGCGATCGCTACAACATCGTCAATTTCGAAATAGTATTGCAAGCAAACATGTTATCACCAAATTCCAAAACATAACACTTAACATTTTTAACACAATAAATACAAAATCATGGGTTTGAAATGGTATTGCAAGCAAACATGTTATCACTGAATTCCAAAACATAACACTCATAACACAATTAATACACATGCCAAGTGAACCAACAATTCACAATTTAACAGGGTGTAGTCTCTCACGGACAAACACATGTGCAGTCTCTCACGGGACAAACACATTTCCCTCAGGAACGTACTACCTAAGTCGTAAACGTACTACCTATCACGAACCATTAAGAGTCCGTCACGGACAAACCGTCTCTACCGAGGTGTAAACCACCTATCCCGGCCAACTTACTAAACACAATTCCCTCAGGGACGTCAGACAACTTACCAAAACATACACGAGTAAACGAGACATTAAGAGATTCCCCATTCTTAACTCTCATCTAACTTAAACCAGGGCGTAGTCTCTCACGGACAAACCCCTGCGCAGTCTCTCACGGACAAACGCAATTCCCGCAGGAACGTAAGTCGTAAACGTACTACCTATCACGGGTCCGTACTGTTTACCGAGGTGCCACCTATCCCGGGTCTGCACAACCTACCAAACACAATTCCTGCAGGAACGTAAGTCGTAAACGTACTACCTATCACGGGTCCGTACTGTTTACCGAGGTGCCACCTATCCCGGGTCAGCACAACTTACCAAACACAATTCCCTCAGGAACGTAAGTCGTAAACA
>PGWS01009168.1:0-16611 GCA_002896235.1 Cicer reticulatum
GATGTGACACCCTCTAATTTATTTATTTAATTAAAAATTAACATGACCTATGTAGAGTATTTCAGCCATATCTGGAGTTGTATATATCCAATTGGAGTCAAACCAAGTGCAAACGAAAACTACGATCCATATCTACAACTTTCATGCAGACACCAGAACCAAATACAGACTCACAATAGGAGAAAAATGCAATATACATCGGACATTAGATGTTGTGCACTTGAAGCGCGCCAGACGCGACTGAGGCTCGTTTCCAGCCATTCAGCACTGTCTAGGCGTGTCTGAAGTGCATTTTCTGCGCCTGGGGCGTGTTTCCAGCCATCCAACACTGTCCAGGCGCGCTGGAGCGTGTTTCCTGCGCTTGGGGCGCGCGACTCGCATCAGCAACCATAAAAATGTAATTTTTCACTGTTTTAGGGATCTTTTTTGACTCTTGGGAAGTTGGGAGACTTGAGCCCTAGCATAGAAACTCAAAGACGGCCGTTTCTAAAATCATTGGAGCAGTTTTATCAAGAATCATTCATGAATCCTTCTTGTAATTCTTCTCTAATCTCTATCTCTTTTCTCTCTGTCATGAGTAACTAAACCCTATTTGTTAGGGATGAGTGTAACAAGATGAAACCCTTATTTTTATGATTTGATTTCTAGTTATACGAATGAGTTTATTGAATTATTTTTCTCATCTCTATGCTTAATGCTTTTTATTGCTTGAGATGAGAAATTCATGAATTTGTAGTCTAGACATAGGAGCAGGTCATGAAACCAATTAAATTAGTTGCAAAACAATAATTTATAGGAGAATTTCTATACGGTAATGCTTAATTCTAATCTTAAATCTACTAAGGAATTATGGGTTACTTTGGAATTAAAGGTTCTGTCACTAAGACATTAGGGCAAGAATAATTAAGAGAATGGTAATAATTCATAAGAGAATTACTACTAGGATCAAATTAGACACAAGGTGGATTCGAAGTGAACTCATCCCTGACATTTTCTCTCAATTTATAAAGATCAATTTACACTGCTTCAATTTTAAAATATTATTTCAATCAACTTGGAACTTTTGATTCAATTTTAGTAACTAATATGATTCAATAGTAACAATCCTTGAAGTTCGCATGCGGTATTTTAATATCTGTTTTAATTACTTGCCAACGATTAGTACACTTGCTGAACGCATAAGTCCGACTTTTTGTATGCACAAAATCCTAATGGAGGACAATCACAAACCGGTAGTACAACCCCAAAGGAGATTGAATTCGGCAATGAAAGAAGTGATTAGGAACGAAGTGGTAAAGCTCCTAGAAGCCGATCTCATTTACCCCATTTCAGACAACCCTTGGGTGAGTCCCGTCCAAGTTGTACCAAAAAAGGGTGGAACGACCGTCATCACCAATGAAAAGAATGAGCTGATTCCTACACGAACGGTTATAGGATGGAGAGTGTGTATTGACTATAGAAGGTTGAATAGCGCTACGAGGAAGGATCAGATGCTGGAGCGGCTAGCCAGACATGAGTATTACTGCTTCCTAGATGGCTATTCGGGATACAATCAGATAGTTGTGGCACCCGAGGATCAAGAGAAAACTGCATTCACATGTCCGTATGGGGTGTTTGCATATCGGCGAATGCCGTTTGGGCTGTGCAATGCACCTGCCACATTTCAAAGGTGCATGATGTCCATATTTTCCGATATGATTGAAAAACATATCGAAGCATTTATGGACGGCTTTTCCGTCTTTGGTTCATCTTTTGATAATTGTTTCAGTAATTTGTCTCTTGTATTAGAAATGTGTGAAAAATCCAACTTGGTCCTAAATTGGGAAAAATGTCATTTTATGGTACATGAGGGAATTGTATTAGGCCACTGAATCTCCCACAAGGGGATTGAGGTAGACAAGGCCAAAGTTGAAGTTATTGAAAAACTTCCCTCTCCTACCAACGACAAAAGGCATTAGAAGCTTTTTAGGCCATGCTGGATTTTATAGAAGATTTATAAAAGATTTTTCAAAAATTGCAAAACCACTCACAAATCAACTTGTGAAGGACACACCATTCAAATTCAATGAGGATTGTTTGCATGCTTTTAACAGTTTGAAAAATAAGTTGATAACTGCTCCCATTATCACTACACCTGACTGGTCACTACCTTTTGAAATCATGTGTGATGCAAGTGACAGTGCTATTGGGGCAGTCCTTGGGAACAAATGAAAAGACAAGATGTTGAAATGTAATCACTATGCTAGCATTGTTTTTAAATCAGGCCCAACACAAACTATGCCACAACTTGAAAAATAATTATTAGCTTTGTAGTTTAATGCTTTTTGGGATAAATTTTCGATCTATTTACTAAAGGATCGAAAGTTATTGTTTACACTGATCAAATGCTGGCTTGAGGTAATTTGTTTACTAAGCAAGGAATCAAAACCAAGATTACTTAGATGAGATTCTATTACTACAAGATTTCGACATTGAGATCCGAGACATAGAAGGGATCAGAGAATATTGTAGCAAGTCCACTTATCTCGATTGGAGAAAGTTGAGGAGGACTAGACCGATTCAGACCATTTGCGATGAGCACATCTTCGCTATTGTCATGGCACTTGGTTTCGTGACTTTGCTAATTGTAAGGTAGGTGAGGCAATTAAATCTGATTTCATGTACCAACACAAAAGAAGTTTATCCATGATGCAAATTCTATGTATGGGAATGAACCCTTCCTGTACAAAGAGGAGTGGATGCACTGCCACAACTCTGATATAGGTCATTTCGTGTATCCGAACTGCAGCAAGGTTCTCCAATTGGATATTTTTGGCCTCATTGTCAAATATGCATCAACTACGTGAAGAAGTGCGATCGATGCTAGCCACCGGTAATATTCAAAACGGGATGATATGCCGCAAATCTATATTAGATAAAGTGTTGACGTGTGAGGTTTGACTTCATGGGTCCATTCCCTCCTCATATAAAAGTTTATGTTTTGGTGGCGAGATTTCTCCAAATGGGTTGAAGCAGTTGCTACTCAAACTAATGATTCAAAACAGGTCATCCACATTTCTCAAGAAAACATATTTGCACGTTTTGGCGTACCTCGAGCTTGATTAGTGACGAGGGCACTCACTTTTTAAACCGAAAATGGAATAGCTTCTGAGGGAAATATAATGTGCGTCATAGGGTGGCAACCATATCACCCACAACCCGTGGCAAGTTGAAGTATCAAAGCAGCTTAAGCAAATTCTCTTGAAAAAACAGTGAATGCCTCAACGAAAAGATTGGTCAACGAAACTTGATGATGCACTGTTGGCCTACAGAACAGCTTTTAAAACCTCCCTTGGTATGTGCCGTATCAAATCGTGTATGGTAAAAGCCTGTCATTTGCCGCTCGAGACTTGGTTAAGGCAAGAGAATCAAGAATTCTGCATCTTCACGAGTTAGAGGAGTTCCGGAATTTCGCATATGAGAAACTAAAATATATAAAAGAAAAAACCAAGAAATGGCATGACAACAAGAATTAAAATTCAAGGAATTCCAAGAGGAGAGCGGTTCTTCTATTCAACTCAAGATTGAAGTTTTCCCAGGAAAACTAAAGTCAAGATGGTCGGACCCCTTCAAGATAATCAAGGTGTTTCCATACGGGGCTGTGGAGTTGAAAGACACACACTCAAATCAGAACTTTAAGGGAATGGACAAAGGCTCACATCTTATTGGGGCAGAGTCAAAACCTTCGATGGAGTCCATCCATCTGAATCAACACTTGAAGAGTGGATAGTCCAGCTCAAGACATAAATGAGCGCTATTGGGAGGAACCAAATTTATATCCTTTGCACCGTATTTATTTATTGTATTTCATATTTATTTTACTCCATTTATTCCAATTTTAGTCTCTAATAGCTAGTTCTATGGTTTTGATGTTTGGGTATGAGAAATGAATCAAAGATGTTTGAGAAGCGATTTTAGAGTTCCAAATGACAGAACACGCACCTGAAGCGCCCCCTGCGTGCCTGAAGCGTGTTTTGCAGGTTTTGTCACTGTGAACGCGCGCCTGAAGCGCCCCCTGCGCACCTGAAGCGCCCCCTGCGCACCTGAAGCGCATTTTGCAGGTTTTGTCACTGTGAATGCGTGCCTGAAGCGCGCTTGAAGCGCGTTTTGCAGGTTTTGTCACTGTGAACACGCGCTTGAAGCGCGCCTGAAGCGCTTTTCACAGTGCTATGTTTTAAAATCCCCATCTTCTCACTCAAAACTCCCCTCCTTCATTATCACTCTCCAAACCCTCCTCCATTATCATCAAAGGTCAGTCTCAATCTTTTCATTATCACTCTCCAAACCTTCCTCCATTATCTCACGTAAGTTTTCCTCTCTTATCCAACATTCTTTCATCCTCAAGTAAGTTTCCCCCAATTTCTAATATCAACTCTTTCTTGTTCATTGATGCATGTGGGTTCTTTAAATTCAAATTTGTGGTAGTATTAGAAATTGTTCATACTGCATGTTGATTTCTGAGATTATGTGTGTTAAATGTTGCATGTATGTGATTGTTCATGTCGTTTTTATGACTGCACTCAACTGTTTGGTAAAATGACACTACCCTTTTGCCTTAAGTACCACAAAACACATACTGCTTCCAAATGTTGTTTAAATGACACAACCACTT
This sequence comes from Cicer reticulatum, assembly GCA_002896235.1. Classification (NCBI taxonomy): domain Eukaryota; kingdom Viridiplantae; phylum Streptophyta; class Magnoliopsida; order Fabales; family Fabaceae; genus Cicer; species Cicer reticulatum. The sequence continues at coordinate 4,652 of PGWS01009168.1, forward strand.
TGCACCTTAAGGACCACAAATAATATACTTCACTCCAACTGTTTGTTAAAATGACATTCAATGTATTGCACTATTATCATTTAGAATTTTGTTGGACTACCCAGGCCATTTAAGTTGTTAATTTTCAAGGGGGACATGCTTAATTAATTGTCTCTAACTTGAATATTTGAACCCTGGTGTGATCTTGTTGTAGACCTAATGGCAACCAACAAAAAGCAAAACGAACTAAGGTCGCAAGTACATCCTCCTCCTAACGCACAATACATTCTTATTCAAGACGATGGCAACACAAGAGTTTCATGCAAACTCCCTACAGTCAAGAAGTTTGTGAGTGAGAAAAACTTCAGTTTGAAAGCAGATGAATTTGTTGACTCAGGCGATGATTGCACCAGAGGATGGAAACCTAACCACATTCGTCACCACAACGAGCAAGTTTTGGCAGTAGAAATTCTTCTCCCAATGCCTCTGATATGAGTCTGACGACCCATTTCCACATGATCAGTTTGTGAGTTATGTGGGGAAAAAGTTCCCTCCACACCTCAAGTCTCAATGCATTTTTGGTCTGCCGATATCAGGGACTGTCGTTTTCAGATATGTGGACCACAGCAGAGAAAGTTAGACACTCAGGAGATCCTAATGCATCTTTATGCAGACCAGCACAAATGGTTTCGGAATAGGGATGACTTCAGTTAGGAAACTGCGCTCAGTGGATCTCAACCCAATTGCAAAAGCATGGATCACCTTGTTCATCACACGCTACTTACATGTTCCAATGTGTCAGATATACATTTCACGAGCATGCCTACTACTTGCATCATAAAGCGACAGAATCAACGTGGGTGCACTACTGTAACACCCGATTTAACAGTGCGAGTGTTATTTTTTTTTTAAACAAATTCATAAAACAAAGACAATAACGAAGACTTGGATAAATATTTAGGCGTCGTAACACCACGACAAAGTCAACAAACATTCAAGCAGCGAATAGGTTTTTGAATAAAAATAAAAATACAAAATCACCAGGGCATATAGGCCTACCAGACATAGCTCTACTCCCTGGTTATATTGCTAGGCAGACACTTGTACAAAAGCACGTTGCCCAAGAATTTTAATCCCCACATCACATACAAGAGTGGTACATGAACCATCAAACTAAAATGTCAAGTTGACATATTAGTATGGTACCATCTTCCCAATTTAATAAACACAACCAAATAAGAAAGAATCTAGTCCCTATACGTCAAACTAGATATGATCTTCTCAAAAAAAACTATACTCCCGGTGATCACGCGCCTGTAAGATCCTCTACACAGCTTCCATCAGGTGTGTCCAACTACATTCCCATCCACAAGGTACTAACCGGTGGAGAATCCTGGTTCTCATATGAGGGCAAAGCCCACATTTCCACAAATAGTTGTAAAGGTCACAACTTGATTAACAATTAACACATAACATTTAGTTTTAAATGCACAAAATAACCTTTCAACTTAACATGCACCTTAAGAGGGTTCCATATGCCAAACATGCATAAACAAAGTTGAGAAATGAAGTTTTAAACAAAATTGCACTGCTTGTATTCGAATACAACATTCTCTGTATTCGAATAAAGGTTGTTTCATAAGTCGCAGCAAAAACAGGATGTGTGTTCGATACAAGCCTCTGTATTCGCCTACACATAAGTCAGTAGCTAAAACAGGATGTTTGGTATTCGAATACAACCTTCTGTATTCGAATACACATCAGAAAATAGCAAAATTCAGCTTTAAAAGGGTTTTCAAAAACTCAATCAACACTTACACACAATCCAAACAGTCACACTTAGCAATTATAGCACATTCACCATGACAACTTGAGTTTCGAAAGGTTTACAATGAATCCAACTTACTGATAGCGTTCATCAGCAGTGTACTGATGTTGCAAGTAATAATAAAACGGTGTACCCGAGTTCGAACTCAAGGATTGCGTTCTACTATTGAATTATATTTAGTTACTGAAATTGAACAAAAATTTTCCCAAGTTGATTGAATATATTTTAAAATTGACAATAGTAGTAAAATTGATCCTTTATAAATTGGAAAAATGTCAGGATGAGTTTCATTCGAATCCAACCTTGGTGTCTAATTTGATCCTATGTTACTGAATTCCTTTATTGAATTATTAGCGAACTTCTTTATTATTCTTGCCTAATGTCTTAGTGGACATACCTTAATCAAAGTAACCCTAATCCTTAGTGTGATTAAGATTAGAATTAAGCATTACCTATAGAAATTCTCTGTAAATTATTGCTTTGCAACTAATTTAATTTGTTCATGACTGCAATCTATCCCTAGACTATAAATTCATGAATTTCTCATCTCAAGCATTCGTTTCCGTTTTCAAAATAAAATCGTAGAACATTTTTAATGTTGATCAAGCAATAAAAGCATTAAGCACAGAGATGAGAAAAACAATTCAATAATCTCATTCATATAACTAGAAATCAAATCAGAAAATAAGGGTTCATCTTGTTACACTCATCCCTAACAAATAGGGTTAGTTACTATGACAGAGATACAAGATAAGAGTTAAAGAAGAATAACAAGAATGTTCATGGATGATTCTTGATAAAACTGCTTCAATGGGCGTTAGAAACGACCGTCTTTGAGTTTCTTTGCATAGGGCTAGTCTCCCAAGTCCCCAAGAGTCAAAAAATCCCTAAAATAGTAAAAATCTGCGTTTTTATGGTTGTTGGTGCGCGTCGCCGCGCCCAGGCGGGCAGGGCGCGCTCCAGGCGCACAACATCTTCTAATCTGATTATTTTGCATGTTTTCTCATCTTTTGCGTCTGCCAGTTGGTCCCAGTGTCTTCATGAAAGTAGATATGGTCGAGCTTTCATTAGCACTTGGGAGTGACACTAATTGGACATCTGAACTCCAGATATGGCTGAAATACTCCTATATATCATGTTGATTTTTCACTAAAATTCAGCCTACACTAAACAAACGCAATGTAAATTACGAACAAATTCCTACTTAATCAACGAATAAAACAAAAACATTTATTAACTCAAAGAAAATCAACAAAATGTATCACAAGAAATCCTTAATTTAACTGATGATTGAGGATAAATAAGACTAAAACAGTGGGCGAATATGCATATGATGAGAAGTCATCACTTACACACAAATCCAAACATTCGCACTTGCAACTATTAGCCAATCACCATGACAACTTGAGTTTCGAAAGCGTTTGCCATCAATCACACTTACACCACAAATCCAAAACATTCCCACTTAGCATTATAGCACATCACATGACACTTGGGTTCAAACACTCAATCATAATCTTGAATGAAACATGACTCCGTGCCAAAGACCCTAATGCAATGTGTAAATGCCCAAAATGCATGAATTCCGGAATTCAAAACCAAACCCCTCCTCGAGGGCGTAAATCATCTTGTACCGCCTATCGACAGGCCTTCTAGATTACCAGGGTGCCACCCATCACATTGCCCACATGATTTACTAATAGTGTCGCCCTTCACAGCCTTACACTGTCTTTCTAAGAGTGCAATCGCTCGCACAGTCAGCAAACTAGAGTGCAATCTCTCACAGATCAGCCCGACGCGATAATCCCACAAGGATAGATGAACTAACTAATCACATGGCATCATCTCGTGGCCATCACGGTTACCACTATCACAATGGCCACCATCGCAAGCGTCACCTGTACTTTGAAACTGCATGAGCAACTTCCGACTCTATCCACGACAACTCATTAAGTAATGCATATATTCAAAAGATTCTCCATTTTAATTACTCATTAAACTCTAAAGATATTTCAAATTCCACACAGAACACTCAACATGTATTTTACCCACCACACAATCACATTTAATTCCACAATATACATTAAATTCGATCAAATCAAATTCCACAAATTCACAACAAGTTCAATCATCATAACCCATAATTTCCACATTTTCAACATGATCATGCCAATTAAGTGTCACAAACCACACCTCAACATCTCAAATTTTTATTTTCTCAAAACACACATAAATTAATCAAACTCATTTTCCACCAATTAATAAGTTTCTTCTTCAAATTTCATAATTTATAATTTATGAACACATCAAACTTTTTTTTCCTCAACAATACACATATATGAATCAAATTCCTTTTCCATGAAAACACTCATCAATTATTCTGGTTAAAATTTTCTGCACCATGGGCGTGTTTCCAGCCATCAACACTGTGTCAGGCGCGCTTGGACGCGCGACGCGCATCAACAACCATAAAATGCAATTTTTCACCGTTTTAGGGATCTTTTTTGACTCTTGGGAAGTTGGGAGACTTGAGCCCTAGCATAGCAACTCAACGACGACCGTTTCTAACATCATTGGAGCAGTTTTATCAAGATCATTCATGAATCCTTCTTGTAATCTTCTCTAATCTCGTATCTCTTTTTTCTTTGTCATGAGTAACTAAACTCTATTTGTTAGTGTGATGGTGTAACAAGATGAAATCCTTATTTTTATGTTTGATTTCTGTTATATGAATGAGTTTACTTGAATTATTTTCTCATCTCTTGTGCTTAATGCTTTTTATTGCTTGATCAACATTAAAATGTTCTACGATTTGTAATTTTGAACGAAGTGACTTTATGAATGCTTGAGATGAAGAATTCTGAATTTATAGTCTAGACCATAGGTGCAGGTCATGAAACCAATTAAATTAGCTGCAATGCAATATTTCAAGAGAATTCTATACGGTAATGCTTAATTCTAATCTTTAAATCTACTAAGGATTAGGTTACTTTGGAATGAAAAGGTTCTGTTACTAAGACATTAGGGACAGAATAATAAGAGAATTCAGTAATTTTAATAACAGGATTCAATCAACCTTAGGATCAACCTTAGACGCCAAGGTTGGATTCGAAGTGAACTCATCTCTGACATTTTTCTCTCATTTTATAAAAGATCAATTTCACTACTGTTGTTAATTTTAATATTACTTAATCAATTCGGGAACTTTTTTGTTCAATTTTAGTAACTAAATATTCAATAGTAAAACATAATCATTGAGGTTCGACACTCGGTACTACCGTTTAATTATTATTGCAACGATTCAGTACACTTGCTGAAACGCTATCAATGTGTTTTATGGTAAACCTTTGGTTTGTATGCCTAAATGACTAATCATGGAGAAAATTTATAGCATAAGAAATAAAGTTTATATTTGTATGTGTTCTTCGTTATTTGAGTTTTGATGTCTATCAATAACACATTGCTAATCCAATTTTATAGTTTATAAAATGAGAAGACATATTTCAGTGTTTGTGTGTTTATATATTTAGGATAACAAAATTACTGACTCTTGATTTTAAGCGTCCATGAGAATAAACTTTGATGTCATATGTGATTAAAATTTAATCTTGATATTTATATCTTTGTGGTTGCCTAGTGATGGGTGATTTGTGTTTTTAAGTATTGTTATCTTTGTGGTTGCCTAAGTGGCTGGTGATTTTGTGTGATTATTTAAGTGGATGGTGATATGTATCTTTTGAGCATCATTATCATACATGACATATCATATGCATCTTTGTGGACGCCTGTGTGGCTGGTTATATCTGGATCATATATATTTAGGAGCAAGCATAACTTGCATACATTTTATTGTTATTTTTATTTTGATCTAATTATTGTTCTACTGTTGCTACTTGATTTATTTAGATACATTTTATGATTTTTAATACATCTTTGAGAACTATTAAAGAATCAATTTCTTTTAAATCTTTTATGATGGAAATATTTTATATTCATATTTTTTGGTTGTTAATTATTATTTGGTTTAATTTTTGCTGTGGTGATGAACTGACCCCTTACACCACATAATGTTAGGTCTAATGATCTCAAGAAGTTGACATGAATGACTGTTTGATTTGGTGCACGCGCATGAGAAAAAATGAGACTTTTACTTAATAAAAATTAATTGTTATATTGTATTTACTAAAAATTTTGTTATGCATTGTAAATTATCTTTACTCTTCATTATTAACTTTTAATAGAATTGCGAAAGGTGAGATTAAATTGTCTAGTAAATTAATACGATGTCATTAATTTTAGTCAACCTTGCTCCTATTTGATATTTTCATATACTTAATAGAAAAATTTATTTTATCTTGAAGGCATAAATTATTATCGATCTAACAACTTATTAAATATATAATTTTGCAAATATAATGACTATAATATATATTTTTAGTAAATTGCATTATCATTCTTTATATTCAAAAAAAGTATACTCTAAAATCATTTATCGTGACGCGATCTCTAAATTTATTAATGATGTATGAACTACTCCTAAGAAAAAAAATTATAGTTGTTTTTAAAAGAAAAAAAATATTTTTAATGTAATATTTTTAGATAAAAAATTTGGGGTGTTACATATCTAGACTTTCTCATAATGATGCTGAATGAAAGACATTGTTTTGGAAGATTGACATATGGTTCAATCCATCAACATATGGTCCCATAATGAGATTGACAACTAATGGTGCGAATGCTGTTTTAGCCTTTTATGGTCCCAATGATCCCTTATGGGTGTCCCAATATCACCAAATCAACCAGATGATTGATAGAAATACAAGGTAATGACATGAATGTTGCAAAAAATAAATAATAGAAGATTAAAATTTAAATAATAACCAAAATACAAGAAATGAAACATGGAAACTCTAAAATTGGAGGAAAAACCACGACAATTGTCTAATGACAATCAACTGATACAATTATGTGATTTTTTTTTACTCATATATAAAACTTAACCTCAAACTCATTATACTCGTGCACAAGAATAGTACTGAGTGAACGAGAATAATCAGATACAAACTTAAAATGTTTTCTGATTGGTACAAATTGTAATGATAAATTAAAATTCATATACATAGCATTGAGCTCTTTCTTACATTTTCTTTACAATTCCAAGCAATGTGTGTATTTTTTTAAAACTCTCAAGTTTCAACCAAACGCATCAATTTATGTCTTTATTAAAATTAGTGTCCATCTTCAACTTCCATGTTTGCACCAACAACCATAGTTCAAAAAGAAACTATCATACTCCACCATAAAAATTATACTACACTTGAAGCTAAACTACTTCAAGAATTTCCACTTGAAGCTAATCAACTCTAGGAAATTTCTTCCTACATGCTAAAACCAAGCTGAAAAATATGGTGCAACTTCCATGTTGGCTTTCTCATGAAGTTCTTCGGCAACAAACATAATTTCACAGTGCACCTTTGCATCAATGCAATCAATGCATTTTTGGCTAATCACATCTTGTGTGATCATGATTGTATCAACAAATATTTGACTTGAATTTTGCTCATGCCAAAATGATTTCTTCTATCAAATTTCTCTAAGCCAAACTTCATAGTGGAACTTAACATACAGTAACTACGCACTAGGTAGGTTCCCAGGAAAGAGAGGTGTGTCACAAATGACAATTAATAGCCAAGTTTTTCCTTAGCCAAAACCTTGCCTAAATAATGTTAGTGCAAAAGTGATTTTAGCTACAATACTCTGGTTGATGTTTTGATGTTAACAAAAAAAAAAAAAGAACAATTATTCTCTAATGGTATTTCCTAAAGTGTGCTGATTAAGTTAGAAGAAAATATTTATATTAATAACTATCTATTTTAAGGTAGTATAAATTCCAAGTAAATTAGAGATAATAATATAAGTGTTTCTAACACAAATAATATTGATCAAAAATAACTATGTCTACTAATAGTGTAAGTCGTAATATAGCAATAAGAAGTATTGCAATATGTAGTTCAAGTCAAATGTTACAAGTAGTGTTCTTGTGACACCCTAAACTCCAAAATAATATATACTAATTTATATCATATTTCTATGAAAAAATTTACAGTGGATTAAATAAATATCTATTTCAAAGAATAATAAACTAAACTTTATATTTTTAGTTTAGGATATCATGTTTCTCAAAAATAAAATAAAACACTTTATGTAAACTTAGTAATTCATTAAAATAGTGCAATCTCGATAAGCTTGATCTTTAAGTATATCGATAAAATCAGCATTATAACATCACTATTATCGATAAAAAAATCAGCATTATCATCCCACATACATATATCATACATGCATCCCATATTTTATTATCACATCACTAATTCATCATCTTAATCAAACATATGAATCAAATTCATTTGAAATAAATATCATGAATAATTTCAAATACCACACATTTAACGAAATTAAATCAATCAACACCTTATAAATATTTTCTATTCCATATTTTAATCTCACAATTTCTATATTCTGCACATTAAATCATTTATCACTCAAAGGGCTACTGTGTAACGTAGCGAGCCTAGATGGAATCGTTGGGTCAAAATACAGTTTTCCATCCATTCATCTCACATTACCTATTAGCATCATGATTCAACGCTCTCTCACCCCTTACGGCCTTATTTCGACGCATATTCACACATGAATCGATTTCACGTGTAAAACAATCTTTGTTCATTGACTCTTTGTCCTCAATCGATCTAATTCGACAATTTATGGGTAAACGTTTAAAAATAAATTGCGAGAAGATACTCTAAAAACTAAATTCCAATTCGGTCAAGGAAAATTACATAGAGCGATAAATCAGCAAAAGACCAATCAGTGGATATATAACCACTTTTAACACGGTCGTGAATCTTGGCGTTGGTCTTTCACTCAAAATCGGACTACGGTGAAGAACGGATGCAAAATAACAAAATTCTACAATGGAGATGTCAGGTATTTTAGAGAGAAATTGGGGTTGTTAAAAAATCTGGAAAATTATGTTTTAATTGACGAGTTAAATGAATAAAATAACATACTCACTTTGGGCAAAAAGGAGAAAATTTTTTTGGACAGTTATCGATCACCAGTAGGCATGTGTTAGGTTATTTTCTCTTGCTTATGCGGCTGAAGCTTCCTTATTACTTGTACTTTTTTAACTTTTTTTTACTTTTATCACATTAAGGGTTTCATACAATGGTTAACATACATGGGTTATCCCATGGTACCTTTATTTATTTTTTTTATTTCATTTCTACTTTTTAGTTCAACATAATTAGGGTTAACATTACATGGGTCAAAACCCATTGGTGTCAAACCCATTGGGTCCCTTTATTTTATTTTATTGTTTTTACTATTATTATTTTTATTTGCTAAACAAAAACCAATTGCTTACTTAATCTCATTTTTAATACTCTTCCAAACATCAATTAATTTTCAAAACATTACTAATATTTTATAAATTAGAGTAATTAAAATAATCAATATAAAAAAAACATATTACTAATAATTGAAACTCTCACATTCAAAATAATATCTACAATTATACTTATTTCTCAAAATACTCACATTATAATAATACCAGCATATTAGAAAATAGTCAAAATTATAAAATAAATAAATATAACATCAATATTTTATATTAATTACTAAATCATAATAAATATATATAAAATCACAATGTCATAACAAAAGTATATAAAAATAAACGAAATCAAACACAATATCAATTCTATCTCAAGATAATTATTTATAAAAAAATAACTAAAAATAGAAAATAGTTATAAATAATTGAAATATATCTATGTGCATACTTAATATCAGTCAAACGCACAACAAAATATTACATTAATTTGGTACGAGTATATACATGTAAAATCTTCTAAGATCTCATTCATTAAAATATTACACTAAAATACTATTTAGAAAAGTATATAATGTAACACCCCGATTTTTAACAGCGCGAGTGTATTTTTTTTTAAAAAAAAACAAATTCATAATAACAAAGAAATAAATAAGGAAATACTTTTGGATAAATATTTAAGTCGTAACACAACGACAAATAAGTCAACAAATTTCACAAGCAGCAGAATAGTTTTTTGAAATACGAAACCAAAGTATTTACACTTCAAAAAGTGGTACATGGACCCCATCATAATAAAATGTCAAACATACATTATTAGCATAGGTACAGTCTTCCAAATTAAAATAAACACAACCCAAAAAGAAAGGCGTCTAGTCCCTATACATCAACCTAATCTGATCATTCTATCAAAAAACTATATACCCTGAGTGATCTCCACGCGCCCCGTAAGATTCTCCTAACATAGCTCCAGTCAGGCGTTCCTGTCTACATTCCCATCCACAGGGTACGAACCGGTAGGATTGTCCTGACTCTCATCTAAGGGCAAATCCCAGATTTCCACAATAGTTGTAAAGGGTCACCAACCGAAATTAACAGTTAACACATAACATTTAAGTTTTTGAATGCACAAAATAACCTTTCCACTAAGCATGCACCTTAAATGGATTTTCCATATGCTAAAAGTCCATATAATGCTTGCCAAATGAAAATGAAGTCAAAATAAGTCTTAAATCAGTCCAGTAATAAACAACTGGGCCAATCCTATGATGAACCAATTTGAGACAATCGATCATCTAACTCTAATAATAGTAAGATAATTTCCACTAAGCCAATGATTGGGAAATCGATTTGATGAAGGTTTTAGTGAAAACTGAACTCTGGGCTTAAATAATCGATTCGGAAATCGATTAATGATAACTGAGCCCCTGTGTTAAAGCCAATCGATTGGGAAATCGATTTCCTGAGGGTTTTTCGTGAAAACTGACTCTGGGCTTAATTCAATCGATTGGGAAATCGATTGAATGATAACTGAGCCCCTGTATTAGCCAATCGCCAAATCGATTTTGTCAAAATGGCTGAGCTCTCTGTAAATGCATACCAATCGATTGTCAAATCGATTTGTGAGGTATAGCTTAAAAAAGAGATCGATTTGGGAATCGTTTCCTACATGTTTGGTCTTAAAACTACATAAACTAACTCAATCACATTCACACACAACTCCAAAACATAACACTTAGCAATTTCGGCACAATCACCACGACAACTTGAGTTTCGAAACAGTTTTTCAATCAATTTCACTTACACACAATTGTTCCAAAACATAGACATTTAGTACAATCATCACAATCACAATGACATCCCAAGTTCAAACACTCAATCATACACTTGAATCAAACATGACTCGGGTGTCAAGCATCCTAATGCAATGCGTATATGCCAAAATGCATGGACTCGGAATTCCAAACCAAAACCCTCCTCGAAGGGCCGTAAATCATAATTGTACCGCCTATCACAGGCTAAGTACCGATTACCAAGGTGCCACCTATCACGGGTCTGCACGATTTACTAAAAAGCGTAAACCATAAACGTATTGCCTATCACGGGCTCGTATCGTTTACCAAGGTGCCACCTATCACGGGTCTGCACGGTTTTACTAAAAAGAACGTAAATTGTAAATGTCCGCCTATCACAAGCCAAAGTACTATTTACCAAGGTGCCACCTATCACGGGATCTGCACAATTTACAAAAAGCGTAACCATAAACGTACTGCTTATCATGGCCCGTACCGTTTATCCAGGTGCCACCTATCACGGGTCTCACGTTTACAAAAACGTAAATCGTAAATGTACGCATATCACAGGCAAAAGTACTATTTATCAAGGTGCACTTATCAACGGTCCTGCACGATTTACAAAAAGAATGAAAAATGCATGAGCATATACTATCATAATGAAACAGATAATTAAAGAGATTCCTCATTTTAGTATACTCATGTTAACTTAAACGATTTTCGACAAATAAACGTTAAGCAAATGCAGATCATTTAAAGATTCTCCATTATTCTAATACTCATGTTAACTAAACGATTTTCCACAACAAAAAACGATTTTCAAAACAAAACATTAAGTAAACAAGACATTAAGAGATTCCCCATTCTTAATACTCTTTTAACTTAAACGATTTCAAAACGAATATTAAGTAAACAAGACATTAAGAGATTCCCCATTCTTAATACTCATTTAACTTAAACGATTTTC
>PGWS01009186.1:0-13840 GCA_002896235.1 Cicer reticulatum
GAAGCCATAGATGACGAGGATGAAGAGATCATCAACAAATATAACTGTGTGGGGACTATTCAAGTTTTCTGAAACAACTCTAACGAAAAACCAACCCGCAATGTTAAGGTTGGAGGAACTTTTGATGAGGGTGAGCTAGTTGTCATTTTAGAGAACTGGAAACACTGGTCCACATAATTATGTTAAACACATAATTATATTTTACAGTATAGCAAAATTCTAATTCAAAGGAAAATATACCGAGTATGGTAGTCTACATAAATTACTTGGAGTGCCACAACCCCACATAAGTGATAGAGACCCAATGTTTATTGGTCCTTTTGCAAGGGATAATATTGAAAATGGATTCTTCTTACCATCCAGAGACCAACAGACGAATGAAAATTGTCAATTGATGTTTGGAAGCATATTCGCATTGTTTTGCGTCATTCCTGAAACTAGTCTTATTGGATATCATGGACTGAGTTTTGGTATAATATCACATTTCATGTGTCAACAAGAATCACACATTTTGAGACGATTTATGGACGAAAGCCACCAACCTTAATACAGTTCCTACAAGGAAAAACAAAAGTAGAAGTTGTTGCAACAGAGCTGGTTGACATTGTCAACTCAAATTTCATCTCACCAAAGCTCACGAACAAATGATAAGGTATGCATATAAGAAGAGAAGAGATGTAAGCTTTGAAGTAGGAGAATGGATATTCTTGAAGTTAGGCTACACAGGTAGCAAATAGTTTGATCCCATTTTCATGCAATAATACAAACTATTACCTTTCATTGATTTACTGATTTCATATTTGATTTTTACGGTTTCCATCAACCCATCTGGCTTATCCTAGTTGGCAGTGTCATTACAATCTCATTGACAAAATCAACGACATGCAATTATTTTCAATTGGCTGACGAACATGTATTATGAACAACAAATTAAAGAGTTGAAGAAAGCTGCTAGGCTACATTGGGTGCACAGTGGTGAAATAAATAGGGTAAAGACATTAGCTTGTACTAGTTATCATCTTGCCTATGACTACTGCACTGTTAATGTTATTTTCTCCCATATGAGGACATATTAACCAAATTGCATTTACATGACATTTATGATTCAGATAGATTTTCAACACTACACAGTGCATGCAATCTCAAATATTAATAAAGCATACTTCAAGAACTCCCACTGTGGTATATAGCACTTCCCCATTGAAATTAAAATGTTCAGTCAGTAGATTATACAGCAACAACAGTGCGAGAAGGCATTATAGCCAACTTGATGTATAAACTAATTGTACATGGATTGATTGCAGCCAACGTGATTGCACAATTACATTCAAGCGCAGACGACATTTTTCTTTAAAGAAAATGTATTCAATGGCACAACTACTCAAGTGCTCATCCTCAATGAAGTTTAAATTAATCACTCAACTTGCAAACGTCAACGAACTTCTGTACTGCATTGTGGTACTGGGTTCCCTGCAAATAGAACAGGCACAGCACATGCATGTTATAAAATTGGCTGCAGTAACTCCGCGTATCTACATCTGGAACACCATACAATAATAATAATAATAAAGCAGAGTACAAGAAATTTCTTTTCCCTTTCCCTTTTTTGCAGTCAAACAAATAAAATCAAAACAAACACGTAGTCATAAATGAAAAAGAACTTGTTTGGCTTGTCGGAAAAACTTATCAATGGTGTCAGTCAGATTAAGGAAACATTTCGAAGAGCTTATTTGAATTTGTCTTGTGACATAAGCAGTTATATAAGCGTTTAGAATAATTTATGAAAAGATTTTATGATATATTCATAAATTGTTTTCCACTTATTTTCTCAAACTCATCCGGTTAGTTCATTTTCATAAATTGTTTGCAGCTTATGCAATTGCAGAGCCTACTCTCATTTCGACTTCGATTGTAAAAATAGTTTATACATAAGCTTTTATACAATAAGCACATATTGAATAAGCACTTTACTAAACTGTATTCAAACAAACCCCTAGTTCTGATAAGAGTTACGTTAGTGGATTAAAGATATTGGAATATTGTATAACATTTGTTGAACCGAGATGTCCACTCTATTGTGAAGGGAGATTTCGTTCTCTTATTATTTCAAATTTCTTCTAATAAAGGTGTTTTTTTCTCTAATTCCTCGGAATCCAATTCTACGAAATCTGTATGATCTGCCCTACGACTGGTACGATCGAACGGCAGAATTGATGTCTAACATTTCAATAGAAAATTCAAGTTGACCAAAAATCTATTAAAGCAAGAACGTGTTGTCAGTTCAACGTAATTCCTTGTGTCAGATAGAAAGCAGTTTTTTACTTCCAAAAATTAACAAGCGCCAATTGTATGAATACGAGCAAATGAAAACAATGATAAGGAATGGAAATAGCATCTTGCAACAAGACTGAATATGGTAAACACACCTTCCCAATAAAGTTGGTGAAGTCCTACATGCAAACTTCTAAATTTTGTGAATAAGAATTTGGAATTCTTTGGAACCTTTTGCAGCTTAATAGCCTCTTCAGTTGAAAGTGGCTTCTGAATAAAAGCTTCCATTGCACTTTTGTTGCATCTTGACATTAGCTGATTCTCACTATATTTAGGTGAAAGTTTTCAATTATCTGAAACACACCTCTATTTAGCTTTGTGACTATATGGCATCAGTTTCTCAAGCAAGATATGGTTAACAATTTTATATCCACTATGCCAAAAATTGAACTATGGAAGAACGTCACTTTTTTTTACTTGAAATTTAAGTAGAAATACGACTGTCCCAACTCCCAACGCAGCGATACAAAGAAACCTTCCAAGTTAATATGGATTAACTTGGGATTTGGCCCCAATATGGATTTAACTTTTCAAAAACCATGGGGGTCAACTCAACTCTAGCCCATTATAAGCATGAGCAACAGAATACTAGATAAAGAGTTCGTTAAAAGATAGACATGTTATAGTATTTAATTTTACTTTCATAGAAATGTATAGTAAACCAATTCCATTTTGTGTCAAATATTAAACAATCTTTTTATGTAGATAACTAAAAGCAATCCATACCCAAGTAAGCTGTTATTTTTTAGCAGACTCTTCACTTTATATATTTGGTTTTTTACCAGATACTCATGTCTTAATAACTTTGCATCCCGCGTCAAAAGCACTCTTTTTCTCTTTTTGTGCTTGTGTTAATTAACTCCCTAAGTATGATGAAGATAATTTTCATCAACGGCAAAAGGGAAATAGAATTGAATCGTCTCTGCATACAAATAATAATGAGCTTATACAAGAATGAGTCAACAATTAGAATGAATAATAACAAAAGAAGCATACTTATTACCTTGGTTTTCAGGCTTCCTTGATATGGAATTGCAGCATGCTATCCGAACATACGTAAATGTATTGGCCAAGCTTCAACCTGAAATAAATGCGTAATCAGATTCATGCTCACAGTTTACATCAAAAAACGCACAACTATTCAGATCGATAATTACAATAAAATCCTTTTTCTTCTTGATAACATATATCATAATATCATTCATAAAAACAGAAGTCAAAATATGACACTGATAATGATGAATGGCTCATATATCGTGTACTCGAGGAATGATTGGAATTTAACATATCCGCAATAAGACTCATATTGCTAAACCGCCAAATATCAAAGGAAATGGACATCAAACATTCATTTAATTTAAGATGCTTACCATAACATCACAAGAACTTTGGATATCCATCTCCTCCAACTAAAGATCCCCAGTGCGGATACCTTGCCACTCATCAAAGTTCTCTAAATGATTTTCTCGGGGGAATCCCATTATTTGCACTGCTTCTTCCGCTTCTTTTTTGGGTTTTAGGCTCCCTGTCGGACTCTTTAAGCAAAATCCTATCACCATGTTTTTTGACAATTTTCAACAAAAATTCATCATTGCGCTTAGGAACATACATGATGAATTTTTATCACTCCCTCTGCCGAAGGTATCCACCTGAATAACATCAGAACAAGTATAAGTGGCTCGAAACATTGCTAAAGCTTCACAAAATTGTGTCCTAAGAACTTTATCACTCATATTGTGCTTCATGAAAAAGCTCTTTCAACCCAAGATTTGCATTGTGAATGGAAATTCAATGGTCTTGAGAACCAGTTTCTCCTGAGTGACGAATTTCATAAAATCCAATTACCAAAAATTCTATTGTATACATCCACCAGTGAACGGGTAGAAATAAATCATTTTTTTTAATATGAAATATATAGATATGGAAGGAATGAATATATTATGATCCGAAAGTAAGAATATGAGATATGCAATGCTTACATTCAAGTGTGTAAAGTTGAGGATGGAAAGCTGAAGAATGAAAACAGCTGAATAGAGTTGAGGGATTATTAGGAACTACAATCATCCAAACTATAGTATGATGATTGATGTTTCCTATTCGTATCCATTGTCTTTACAAGTGATGAAAAATACTTGAGAGTATAGTTTGGGAAAACATCTAAGGAATCAATTGATCTCTTTATGTATTTCTCCGCCATTTTATTTTAACAAACAATTATTTCAAAAACACAAACTGAAAGGATTGTTTTGACAGACCACTTCGTAATAATCTGCTACTTGTTACAATGAGAAAAGCAAAATGATACTAGTTTACAAATATGTTTATGATTAATCAAGCAACGCACAAATGTACAAATATATAAATTTTCATGCAAAAATGCTGTTAGCTCAAAAAGGTAAAAGATATTGACTGGAAGACTTTAGGGGAGTCAAAGTAGTTAGGAACAGTTGGGCAATTAATCAGTTAGAGAAGTTCAGTTTGATAAATAGGGTAAACTAGGGTTGAAAGGAGGGATTCAGAAAGTTGTATGTTGTATCATGTATGAACCACATAAAATTATATTTTGTATGAACCAAGAAAGTGTAAAGGAGAAACCCACTATTTTGACTGACGATGAGTTATGGATGAAGGAGGCATTGTACAGGAAGCTTTATAGAGCAGCAGTAACATGAACTATTGCGTGGCAAGTTGGCTAATGTTCAACCTTTGAAGACAGGGTTTTAAACATTAAGGGGGTACATTGTTAAGGGACAGAGAGCAAAAAGTAATTCACTGAAAGAACAAAAAGGAATCAAAGTAGTTAGGAATGGCTCGGATAAATTTTGGAGGCTTGGGAAAAGGAGGGGCATGGCTATAGAGGAGGCATTTAAAAAATTGCCATTTTCCATCTTTTCCCAGAGCAATATCTGGCATATTTCTTCTGAGGGGTTTATGTTCCAGTGACCAGTCAAATTTATCGCTCAGTTTTGAAAAATAGAATGCTGACCATTGCTGTGAGTGAAACTCAGAATACATCTAACTTTTTAAACTAAGTGGAAATATCAGATCAAGCATGCAACAAGTTCAAATGTTGAAAAGAAAGAAATACTAAATACAATGGGAGGTTTTTAGTTTGTCCAGAAATTGAGGTACAAAAATTTCAGTAGATAAACCTTCTTTGGCAACCTTCTCCTGAAAGACCTTAAATATGCCAAGCAAGCAATGAGCATCCATAGCTGCTTATGTTATCTGTTCTTCTGTAAGAGACGTTGTGACCAATCACTACATGGAGCTCCTAAAGCAAATGTAAGTTCAGTTAACACTTTAAGTAAACTGAAAATGCCATTTGGTTAAGTTTTTGGAACCTGAAACTCCAAGGGAGCAAAACACTTTCTTGAGCATATAAAAGGTTTCCCTTCAGTCCTATGATAGAAAATCACAATAATGTAAACAGCACTAATATCGAACCATTCAGCTCAATCCTATTACTCTAGTTCTGTATTGCAATACTTAGTTCATGATCAAACAAATATCTTCAAAATCACTTTGCAAGCTAAGTATTCTGATTGATATAATCCTGCAAATATGATTTATGTGTTTTTATTATGAGTTTAATGGGAATGCACCGTCAGTGTAAGTTAATCGAACCATGGATATATATTGATTGATGGTTAAATCAATAGTTGTTATTAACAGACAGTGTAAAATTTCTTTGCATTGTCTGGTGCATATTCCTTTTTTTCTTTTATTATAGAAAGCATATATCGGTGGCAATTTGAGGAGCCTAATTACATTTAATACAGTGGGATTTACAGAACACTAAATATATCTGTTGGCAATAATGAAGAGCCCTAACTACATTTAATAACAACATCAAAATTAATTGTAAAAAAAGTTCCCAAATGCTAATAGCCAACTCAATTGAGTAACAGCAAATAATGTAACACAATGGTCATGTAATTTAATCACAAATACGCCAAAATTTAACGCCTAATTGTGCATAGAGTAGCATATATATAGACCCAATTGCCAAGATGCAACTTATTCAAATGCTGTAATTTGTTCAGAAAGAGACTCCAAAACCACCATACTTTTTCTAAACCACACACATCCAACAAAGTTGAATGGCTTATTAAACAAACAAACCTTAGATAGTGAAATCCCCAACACTTCTCCACAAATTGTGGAAGACTCTTATTTTGCTTCGATTACATTCCTTCCATGTTTCTTATTACTGCAGATGATTGACAACACTTCGTGATATCCAGATACGGTTCAACCTATCCACAACTCACCATAAGCACAAATCACGACAAACAAAAAACAGTAAATTCAGATACCTAAAATTCAACCACTTTTATATGATTATGCAAATTCAGATACATGGTCAATGAAAGTTAGATTGATTAATAAATATTATCAGTGTTCACAAACTCATTGAAACATTAAACACAGTTTTCAAGTGCTTAAAATCTATATTATATATAATTAGAGCACGTAAAATTGCGGAAATAAACATTTAAATTTAAATTTTGTCATTTAATAGCGTTTAGTTAATGGTTTATTAGCTATTCAAATTTGATATTTCCATTCACAAAAGTGATCCATAGACAACACATTTTTGTACACATGCGACAGTGATTGATCACGTGTATGGCATTATAACGATCATGTTAAAATTGTGAGTTAAGCATATAGTTGAAAATTGTGTCAGCCGTGTACACCGGAGTGTGTATCACCATGCCTACTCGGCGTCTATCTGAGTGTGCCCAATAGTGAAGTATCTTAATATGACGTTGTCAAATAGTGTCTCAAATTGAGCTACCAAATAATCACTGGTATATTTTTTCCTGATCAAAATCGTAGAGTATATACTGTAGATCAGGGTGATATACTAATATAGTATATCCGGGCGATATCTTGGTGTCCTCCGGAAACAAAACAAACCCGATCAAATTGGTGTACCTTTTCGAAACCAGGATTTACATTCCCTGGGAAACAGAAAGTTGATGACAAGTATACTAAATCTTGTTTGATTTGTGTTTCGAGTCGGATGCATGTTCTCGGATCAATTCCCATTGAAGAGAGGGAACAGAGTAGTCGAGAGGACAACCCACCGACGTAATGACAAGAATCATATTGACACGGTGGGGAACGAATTTTGGTGAGTTCGGACGGGTTTCCACTCGGCGTCGAGTCCGACGAGGGAAGTCTGAGTTAGGACGTGAGTGAGGTGGGTGAACTCGGGCGAGTCGGTGGCGGTAACTAGGTGGACTTCGAGCGGTTTCTGGTTTTGTGGATCCATATTCAACAAAAACAAAAGAAAACAAAGTTTGCTCGTTAATTTACCGGCAAAGAAATGGAATTACTATTTGCACCCCATATTTACTTATACAACCCCATTGCCGACATTTCATTCTAAAATCCAAAAGAAAACCAGTTTGGGCCCAGCGGTCCAACACCCAAAGAAAAAAAAATAAAAGATGGCGCCACCCAAATACAGTTCCCGCTAAACCAAATCAAATTAACGCGCGAAAAACACATTCCCATTTCTAATTCCAATACCAATTAATAATAAAAACCCTAATTCCTCTTCTTCTCACAATCACACTCCAAAACACACGCGCATTCTCTCGAATCCCAAATCTCATTTCCTCATGGCTTCACCTTCAACAACACTGAGCCGAAGAAGAACACAGGCTCCAAAACCAGCTCCCAAAAAACTCTCCAACTTCGACGACGTCGTTTGCGAGGAATGTAGTTCCGGCAAATCCCCAACCAAGTTGCTTCTTTGCGACAAATGCGACAAAGGCTATCACATTTTCTGCCTCAGACCTATCCTTCCTTCCGTTCCCAAATCCTCTTGGTTTTGCCCCTCTTGCTCTCACAACACCAACAATCCCAAATGTAATCATTTTTTTTTACTTTCATTACTTCTAGGGTTAGGGTTAATATTTTAACCTCATTAGATTTGCGTTATTTTTATCGATTAACCTGATCTGCATATTGTCGTTAAATTTATATTTATTTATTTCATTTCTTATGTATTAACAACTCTTTCATTTCATAATGCAGCTTTTCCTCTTGTACAGACGAAAATTATTGATTTCTTCAAAATCCAACGATCCATTGATTCACCTAAGATTTCGAATCAAGGTAAGGCGAATCTTATTCAATTGATAATCAACAGTGATGCCAATGTTTATAGAATAGGATTGGATGAATTGATTTCGTTTTTAGTGATTGAAAATTGAAGTGTGTTTTGAATTTTGTGGATTTTTAGATCTAAGGAAGAAGAGAAAGAGGGGTAGTAGTTTGGTGGTTTCGAAAAAGAAAAGGAAGCTGTTGTCGTTTGTGCCAAGTGATGATTCTAAGAGGAGGTTGGAACAGATGGCGTCGTTGGCGACGGCATTGACTGCAACTAAAACAGAGTTTAGTAATCAACTTACCTACATGCGTGGAATGGCACCAAGGAGTGCTAATTCTCCAGCCCTTGAACATGGAGGAATGCAGGTAGTTAATTAACTTATTTGGGTTTGTTAATTAGCAGTTATATTTGTCAGCTATAAAGCACAAAACCAGAACGCATGATATGATGATACTTACATTTACACATTGATAATAATTTAAGAAGTTACATGTGATTGAATGTTAATGCAATGTGTCATTGTTGACACAGCCTTGTCTTCAAATTTGAGGAATGCTTTACTTGTATGTTTTATCATACTCTTATTAAAAATCTTTGTTTTCTTAAGACTTGCTACCTGACTAGATTATTAAGAAACTGAAGTCAAGTAAAAAGGGTTAATAGACTGTTGTTTTGGTGGAAAATCCATGACATTACATGATGATCTTCAATTCAGGCAAAATATTTTTTTCTTCCTTAATGTGGATTGCTACAGTTAAGGTGTCTGCGAGCGATATTAGTATAGGTTGAATAGCAACAATGCCAATCAAAATTGAACAGTGAAGTATAAGTGATGCGTTTATGAAGTATGAACACGTTATAGACTATACTGTAGTTCATAAATCTCAGCTTATTTAGACTTTAGAATGGTGCAAATATTAAGAGTATGAGTGTTTTGACATTAGGTTAATGTTTTTCTCTTATTGTTATTATGTATTTTGCTATCGTTGATCAAGTATTTGTTTTATCTTTTCTCAGGTTTATCCAAAGAAGACAACGAGACTCTTACTTGTGAGAAGATGATAGGAAAGACGGAAGAGTCCGCCACTAATGGTTGTTTTTGATCTGTAGAAGGGTGAGTACTTGTGCAAACAAAATCCTGGCATCAACTTTTTCTCCTTTGTGAAGATCATTTTCCATAGACCTATTAAGTTTCTTTCTTTGCTAGTTCACTGTAGAAAGCCAGATAAACCATAAAGATTTGACAATAATAACAGAATATGTGGGAGATGTTAGACTTTTTAAAGATGGGAAGATGATGATGGGATAAGCATTATGACACTTCTATCCCTTCTGATCTTCACAAATGCTAGTCAATCTGCCAGATAAACGTAGCAACATAGCACGATTACATTAATGGGATAACAATCACACACCGATGTTTCTTCCAATTTTTCATATTTTTATCTCTCTACACATGTGGAACCAAGTTAAGTCTCCACTTTAGTGGCCTATAGATAATATAACTAGCTCACCAGTAGCGCAACTTCATCTCAGAAGAACGTGTCGTCCGGTATGGGCAATGCCAGAGACGCATTATATCAACATACAGTCATGAGCTCCTATTGTGTATAACTTAAATGTTGAGTATGGACAATCATAGCGCTCTATATTCACCTTATTAGCTATTGGAATTTTAGTATGTGGGTATGCTTGTTTGCCACATCTCACTATATGTGGGGTTTACCCTATTTTTCTTGGAGCAGTCGAGTGAAGAGTAGGTAGCTACCATCTCTGTTCTTCTCATACTGCTCCCATAAAACAAGAGCCATTTATAAAAACAGGAATGGATACTGATTTCATTCTTGTATATTCAAAGGCTAAATTCATATGTGTTATTTGAATAGCAGTATTATTCACTTGTCCATTTATGCAATCCTGCTAAGATGAGAGGCAGTGCAGATTTTACTGAACAACACATGAAAAATATTTGAGACTGTGCATGATTACATTTAATCATTGCAGCTCATTAGTACTACAAAGTAATAATTATAGTGTTGTATACACAATCTTTAACAACTTATTTATCAGTACTGCTATATTATCTTGATAATAACTTCACAATGGAGTTTCTTGTTTTCATGCTGAGGAAAAAAGAAGCAGAACTTTGAAATGTAGATGATGATTTAAACGTTGATAGGTGATGCCGAGTTCTATTATTGCTAAATGATGCGTAGTATATAGTCAAAGGGGGAAAGGTTGTACTAATGATACAATGGATCATGAACATGAATATCCATACTGAAACTTTTGTCTATGTATGTAGCCTGTAATGAAAGAGCTTATTGTAAGAAATAATAAGACTGCTAAACGGGATTGTTAACGTAGTGAGTTTTTCTCTCTAATCTATTTAGGTTATTCAATTTGTACCTTTGGCATTGCACATCCGAATAGAACTTAAACTTTATAATGGTTGTCTTTGTCATGTGTTGGGCATGTATGTTGTTCGATACTTTTTAGATATGTTAATTTTGATCTTTATGGGTATACATTCATCTATTGGCCAAAATGGATATATTTTATAGTTTCATAAACATTGATGTTTCAATCTAATTTGATTTATTGCAGTACTAGTGATGCTCAAAAAGGGCATCCAGAATCATGAGTGGCCATCATCCAAAAAAAGATCATGTATATACACTTAGGAAAAAAAGTACTGAATAGTATAACAAAATCAATCTATTTATTTGTAATTTTATTTTATCTCCAATTTCTTTTAAGTTAATTTTTCGAATACCCAAAATGTAAGAAAACTGTAACCGTATGTAACAATTATGAGGCAGCATTCAGTTGACAAACTACTTCTACATTGAGACTATGACTTGCCTGAGGCCCATGTCTGAAAGTTTTGTATTGGACATACATTGGGTCCAAATCCTATTCTAGTGTGGCTATTAAATGGGCCTCCTAGATCCAAAATAAATCCCCTTTTCAGTTTCAACTTTTAAGTCACTAAGCCAATTATTGCTCTTATTTCAAAGTTTCAAACTTAAATCCCTTGATCCCTCATTTTTTGTTTTCAGTTGAGAATCAGATAAATATATAAAATAGGTAATATAGTTGTGTTTCAGGCCAGGCTTTGCAACAACAGCTAATGACAGACTCAATTGATTGATATTGCATTGTGTCAATCATATGGTGTAGCTACTGAATTGTATGCCTCAACTCAGCCTCTACTCTAGATTTCTCATATTCACCTTTCTTAATCATTTTATCAAAGACCCCACTTTTAATTGTACCTCAATAAAACTTTGTAAAAATATTGTACCATTATAGCATATATGATTTTCATAATAACTCTTGTTTACATTCACTTATTTCTTCTCTCTTCAAAATCCTATAAAATAATATAACCATAACTAATTTATTAGATATACACCAAACATGTACAGTGATGCTGTTCCCATACCTAACAGAACAACATAATTCTAAGCTACTCAAAGAAAAGAAATATAATGTAAGGAATAAAAATTTATATATAAAGAAAAAGTTAATGGAAGATAAAAATTGTCAACGTGGTATCCTCCCTCCTTCGTTTGGTTTTTGGACACACAAACATATTAAAGAATTCACACTCCTGCATTGCATCTCTTTGTAACAGATAGAGAGTAGGTTTAATGATTTTTTTTATGACTTAAACTACTAGATAACTACGTTAGTATCAAAATGCAACAATTGCACTGTTGACAAGGAAGAAAATAGAATCACACACTTTTCTCACAACTTATGATTATTGATGACTTTAGGAGCCACATCTATCACTATACTCCAAATCAGACCAAAATCACACACTCTATTTTCATAGCATGGTCCATTCCCAAATTAGGTGTACTCATAACCAATTAACTTTAGAGCAGCTGGCAAAAAACCAAAAAACTTTCAGACACACATGCAAAGATACTGTCTTATCTAAATCTTTAATGAGCAACGCGCAGCCATTAGACATCATAAACTTAACTAAGAGTGGTCCATTATTCATCACACTAGGCCTATGTCTGAAACTTTGTGATGTTTGGACGGATTTTGCATATGTGCAACTCACATATGTCAGATTTCAGTGTTGTACTATCAGTAATTGATATCGATCGTTATCATTGATATCAAAATGACTCGGATTCTACAATAGTTAAATTAGTTTTTAAACGATTTCTACAATTGACTTTAGATGCACTAAGGTTGAAAATTGTAAATTGTGTAGGTGCCAGTTGTAAGCTGTAAATATCACTATTAGTGAAAGGAAATATAATTCACTCAATTCTCCACATTAAACAAATTTAAGTGACGCAATTATATAGCAAATTTCACAATCTTTCTTTCTTAATTATCGTCAATTTATTTTTTTCAGTAGTGACATTTCCATGTGGCACGCCTCTGACTGAATTTCAGATGCTAATATAAATATTTTGACGGTTTATATCTAAGATGGTATTTTTAAGATTTATCAAAAGATACTATAGTCTCAAATCGTCAAATCTTCTTCCTTAGCTCGATATCGTTGTAACCGATGACGCATGCCCAAGTTTCAAATTGTGAGTGATGATGAACCCTTTAAAATGGATTCAGATGCACTACCTGCCAACAAGATTTGTGCTCTATTACGATCAACACGGATGGTGTGAATAGTGTGTGTGAAGTATGAGCCAAAATGAGTGAGTGTATTTTAGTTAAGTGGTATTAAGTTGGACAACAAGTTGTTGTATAATGTCATAAGCTTGTCTGACCCGCTATGAAGTTCTTTCTCTTAAGTGGGTGTTTTGGTAAATGTTCAACTGATGCTTTTGGACCATAGTCACAGAAACTCACGACTAAGTGAGCTTTTGATGTGAAGTAACCTCAAGTTTTTTTTCTTTTTCTCTATGTACTTATTAATTTTTAGGCCAGGCCAAGATTTATAGATAATCAAATGGTTTTCATTTGAATTTCCACTGAGAAGAAACAATGCTTATCGTGAGTATCAATGTAATATATTAAAACATATCTCAAAATATTATGCATTTGTTTAAATAGTATTAATTTTGTTAGATTATTTATGTATGGCACTTCTAGAATTTATTTATTTTTTATTCTATCTAATTTTGTATATATCTCTATAGTTAAAAAAACCTATAATAAAAAAATATAACTCCCATTATAAACTTGATTTAATTGCCAATTACTTTTTTAATTCATTTGCATATAAATACATCACAATATTTTAATAACTAAAATGTAGCAACCATAAATTAATATAAAATATATAAAAACGTAATCATATATTAAAAATAAATATCAAACTTATGCATAAATAATCCAGTGAAATTAAAATTAAAATAAATAAAAATATTAAAACACATTCATTTAAAT
>PGWS01009187.1:0-10391 GCA_002896235.1 Cicer reticulatum
TAAAAAAATAAGTTGACTTAAAAAAAAAAATTTAAAATAAAAAATTAAAAAAAATCTAATTAAATTAAACTTAAAACACATTCCACGCTCAATGTTATATATGAAAAGATGACTCCAACCCCATGTCTATTTTTGAATTCTACAAAAGAAACTAATTTCTTTCCAAAAACTTATTACAAAAACATACTTTAATTTTAAAAACAAATAACAATAAATTATTAAAAATTATTAAATAAAGATGACTAAGTAATTATATGAATTTTTATTTTTATTATTCAGCCTTTGCTGTATAATGGGCAAAATTCTTTCATTAAGTACTACTCACAAAATACTAAGAAAATAATTTTCCCGTTACAAACAAATACAATTATGAAAGTATTCTTTTATCTTTGAATTTGCATAGTCTTCATTAATCTTTCATGAATCCTTTTGAATTCTTTGAATTTGCGTGATATTTATAATAAATTTAGAATATAAAATGTATAGTATAGTAGTTTTTAAAATTGATAAAATAATGTTTGAAATCGATGAGTGAATGTTCTTTAATTCCTACATAAATTCTATATTTTCTTAAATAAATATTATTTTTCTCTTCAATATTCTGAAAATTTAATTGAATCATGGCTCTAAATAAATTTTATATTTACTTAAATAAATTATTTATTAGACAACTTTGTAATCAAAATTATTAGGATCAACAATTATTTATGAGAGATTTAAAATCAGGTTATTTAAGACAAACTTGTATAAGAGAATAGCAAATATACCAAATGAGAGTGAATTTAAAATCGGAGTTATTAAGACAAATGTATATAAGATGATAGAATATACATATACACATACAAAATTAAGAAACATAAACAATACAAATTATTATATGCATAACAAAACAATATAAAATAATAATCATATATTGAAAATTTTTTTACCATTCAAGTAATTAATTCGTGTGAACATATTGTTAGGCGCAACACGAACAATAAATAGTTTCACCAGGAATATAAATCTTAATTCGGATAAATAAAAGCTCACGAATATATAATCTCAGTACTATCTCCATTGGCATAAAAGTTTTGTTTAACATTGATGAGTTCGCACACCTCTAACAACCAAATTCCATGACTCATTTCTTTGGAGAAATTGAAGCAAACAAAATTATGATTTTGTTCAGACATTGGATAAAATGAATAAGAAAGCTTTGATAAAGAAAGAAAGCTAAAGAATTGTGTATACTAGATAATATGAATGATATTTATAAAGGAGACGCAAAGAATGAGAGAGTACCAAAGATAGACGGTTTAACGGAGTTTAAAAGAATTCGTAAATAAATTAATTTTTTTAATTAATTAATTGAAGCGGGTGGTTTGCTAAAGTAGTGTTTTAAAAAAACAATTTACAAAAACTGTCAAGTCGTGGTGTACTGACTGTATTTTGGCGTTGTTATTCTTCTTTAACACTGACCACTAAATCTCAACAGTTAAACCTCAAGTAGTGGTGTAAAAGTGTATTTTTAATCCATTCTTTTTATTTTTATTTTCTTTTATTTTTTATTTAATTTGGCCCACTAACTCTTCAACTGACGCATGTACAAAGTCGTGTAACATAAGTTTAATTTTATTCTAAAAAAGAGATATTATATTGTATAGATTTGACTACTTTCAATTGGTCACTCAATTCTCAACCGTGAAATGTGAACATGTTCATGTGTCGTGCATTAATATTTAATTTTTAATTGGTCATTCACTTCTGCATTTCTCATGTAATAAAGAAGTTTTACCTTTTGTCTTAAAAAAATCTTCTTTTTTTTAATTTATTTTTCTTATTTTTTAATTGGCCATTACTTCTCAACGGATACATGAAAAAACTGTTAAGTCGTGGTGTATTGTATTTTATTATTTTAATTTTTTAATTGACCATTAATTGTATCGTGGACAAAGATCGTGATGTAACAGAAATTTTATGCTTTTCTTACAAAAAAGCTTTTTATTTTTAATTCATTCCTTTTATTTTTTTAATTGGCCATTAACTTCTCAAGAATAACACATATTATTCTATTAATAGAAACTTATTTTTCTTAACACTCTAGTTTGTTGACCGTGTTCAACTTCTTTGCCAATTTATCATGTTTGTTTTATTATAATGTATAGTTGTCATTCTATTAGTTAGCCTATAATATTTTATTTCTAAAGAAGGAAGAAAACTGTTATTTTTTTGAATGATACCTTAGATTATACTCTCAATTAATTTTATTATATTGATTTATAAAAATAATGTTACAGTTTTATAAATAAACATAAAAAAAAATAAAACGTTCTTATGCTTTTAATCACATATTAATAATGTAATCAATGATAATTTATTTCCTCATATATAAATCAAATTTAGATAATAATATATTAATTGGGTCTCACTATGGACTGAAAGCTCATATCTTCTTTGTCACTGAATTTATAGGAATGATAATTAAAGCGTGTGTAATAGAATATTGATTTAAAATCAACAACCATATTTGATTTGGTTTTCATTTGTTTGTTCTATATATATCCTCATTAATCATATAACTATCTGTTTATTTGTTGTAATTCTTAGATTTTTAATTAGTTAATTAGTTTTATATAGTAGGCTTATTCATAATTTAGTATTATTTACTTTTTGTTTGTATAGTGGAGACAATCTTAGAGCTAGGTTAATACATTTTGTACTATTTGTTTTGGCCATATAGTACAACCGTACGATAATGGTTATTATTGTACCAACTAAACTAACTTAGGATTTTACCCTTTAAGATTCCTAAATCGTTACAAAGATCTTCATATAAATTTATTAACTATGGTAATTTGACATTCTACTTATTTATCAATTAGAGAAAATGGAAATTCCCGACATCGCAAGTTGATGTTAATAAGATGGGTCCTGATCAAAGAGATAACAGATGAGTATATGGCTGGTGTTTTCGAGTCTCGCGCCATTTGCCTTGTGCACAAGAAAATCAAAAAAGAAGGAAATTGAGATTCCCGTGGTAAATATGTAAGTGTAAGAAACATCAGTTAGTATGCGATGTTCATGGACACTTTGTATGAAGGGATTTATGGATGGTTACTATTATGGATAACCATGGTGAAAAAGCCTCCAATTCCGCCATGGTTTCAAACAACTATTACAAATGTAGTGGGTTCGGGAAGATTCAATGCTATGAGAAATGGTATGGATGTAGCTGACGTCTCTTCGGTACATATATTGAGCAACAATAGATGACTGTGAGACCAATTAGGAAGATCCTACCCATAAGCCACAATCTTTTTTTGATATGTTGAAAGCTGCGCAAGCTCCCTTGTATAATGGTTGTTTGAATTATTCTGAACTTTCTGCTGCATACAAGTTAAGTATCAAGTCAGACTTCAATATCTCTGAGACTTGCTTTAGATCAATGGATGCGTTTTATGGATTTCGGTTGAATTAAGACTTAAAGATGACAAAAATGTGTACCAGTATATATATATATATATATATATATATATATATATAATTATATATATATATATATAATATTTTATGGCAATGATTTAAAATGTATTTTTAATATAATGGGTTATATATTTTATTAATTTGTATAAAAAAAACCTGCAACAACATTTAGTTTGGATAGAGTGGATAATTTTTTTTTTTTGATTTTTGTTCTTGTTGTATACAAAGAGTATTAAAAGACATATTGAATAACACGTGCGTTTCAACTACACAACGAGATTTCTTTATATAGACTATAAGTATTAAACAAACATAATTGACAGTAATACTAACAGACCGGAATATCTATAGTCCATCAAATCTAATTATTTACATTCTAATATAATATTTTAACATTCCCCCTCAACCTAGAGCATAAAAATCAAATGCACCCAGCCTTGTTACATATATAACTAATTCTAGACCTCGCAATGGCTTTGTAAAAACATCTACTAACTGATCATTAGAATTTGACAAAGTAGTGATGATGTCACCCATTCAATCTTTTCTCTAACAAAATGACAGTCAATCTCAATATACTTAGTCCTCTCATGAAAAACAGGATTTGAGGCCATGTGTAATGCAGCTTGATTATCACATATTAGTGTCATTGTGTTGACCTCTTCAATTGAAGTTCTTTCAGTAATTGTTTCAACCATATAAGTTCACATGTTATGTTACTAGTGTCAAAGCCCTGTATTCTGCCTCAGCGCTTGATCTTGCAACAACATTTTGTTTTCTTACTCTTCCAAGATATAATTTCCTGCGACAAGTACACAATAACCGGAAGTTGATCGTCTATCTATGGGTGAGCCTGCCCAATCGGCATAGAGTAGCCAACTTATCTGAGTATGGTCCTTTATCTTCATTAAATTGAGACCTTTTCCAGGTGCAGTTTTGATGTATTTATAAGAATCGGGATTACTAACGACATCCATATGTTTCTTGGCAAGGAGAATTTAAGAACTGACTTACCACACTAACATCGAATGGAAATGTCAGGAACGAGTAATTGTGAGATAGTATAATTTCCAACCAATCCCTTATACCTTCCTGAATCTGATAGAGGCTCCCCCTGATTGGGTAGGAGTTTGACATTTGGATCCATAGGAGTATTAACTGGCTTGACATTTAATAGACCTGTTTCTTCAAGAATATCCATAGCATATTTTTCTTTGGGAAGTTACATGGCCATCCTTGGACTGGGCTACCTCAATACCAAAAAATAACGGAGTTTACCGATGTCTTTAGTCCTGAAAATTTATTTGAAAGATGTTGTTTCAACTGAAGTATTCATTGCTGATCACTACCAGTTATAACAATGTCATCCACATAAACAATAAGATAGCATGCACCATTGGGCTGAGTGTGATAAAATACAGAGTGATCGGTCTCACTATGAATCATACCAAACTCTTGTACTGACCAAGATGAATCTACCAAACCAAGATCTAGGAGACTGCTTAAGACCATAAAGGGACCTGTGTAGCCGACAAAACCATGGTGGAAGACTCCCCCTGAGCAAAAAAACCCTGGTGGTTGCTCCATATAAACTTCCTCTTCAAGATCACCATGGAAAAAAAACATTTTTTAATGTCAAGTTGATGGAGAAGCCAATGTCGAATCGCTACAATGGAGAAAAACAGTCTGACATATGCCATTTTGGCAACAGGTGAGAATGTATCATTGTAATCCAACACCAAAACAATTTAGATTATATCCCCTGGCTACCAAGGAGCCTTAAATCGTTCACATCTTACCATTAAGGACAACCTTCACTGTATAGAGGCAACGAAACTCGACTAAAGACTTCCCATGAGGTAAAGGAGGAACCAATTCCAAAGTAACCACCCTACTTTGTAGAGCATACATACTTCATTACAGCATTGCTTAGCCTCACTCTATGTGGTGGGAATAATGCTTACCTGTAGTTTTAGGAATAGAAACAGAAGACAAGAAAGGACAAGCAAGTGTAATGTAAAAGGAGAAAGACGATGTAACACAAATCAATATATATGAGGAGATGGATTAACGGGTGGTCGAATATCCTTATGAAGAGCATGGGACCAGTCATGCTCAAGTGGCAGGGGCCCGCGAATCCAGTTAAAGTGGCGTCGGAGGAGAGTCTGTAATGGGAACAAGACAGGCAGAACAAGAGGATAGGCGACGATGTTGATATATTTGTAGTGGTCGTGGGAGGTTGGGAGGTCGACTCGACGTTCGATAGGAATATGAGAGGTGGGATAGGGATAACTACTTGAGGAGAATCAGGATTAATGTCCTGATGGGACTCAGTAGCTATATGGGTAGGTTTAAAATATTGTAAAAAACTCGAAAAAGGTAACATCGGCTAAATGTAGCATACGGTGTAGTGTGGGAGAATAACATGATAGCCGTTTTGGACCGATGATAACCGAGAAAGACACACTTGTGTGGACCGAGCTGACAGTTTGTCCAAACCAGGAGATAAATTATGCCACAAAAACGTGAACCTAAAGGACATGAGGTGGTAGTGGGGTGAAAAGGGGTATGGGGAAAGATGACGAATGAGGGATATTGGCCATCAAGAATAGAAGACGACAATATCGATTGATAAGGTAGTACGCGTTAAGACTACATCCCCCCCAAAACAGATGGAACATTTCCATGGAGAAGTTAAGGTTTCGTGTGGTCAATGAGATGTGGATTTTGATTCAGCCTACCCCGTTTTGTTGGGGTATATGAGTACATGATGTTGGTGTAGAATACCGTTGAAGTATAAATTTTGAAATTAATGGGACAATATTCCCGAGCCATTATCACTTCTTAAGGTACGAATAGAAACTCCAATTGAGTTTTAACTTCTTAAAAAAATTGCTCAAAAAATGGAAAAACAGTAGACATGTACGAGAGGAGACCCAAACATCATAGTGGAAATTCAGAGTGAACTTCTTCATACACACTCGTAGTAATTTCTCCTGATCGAGTCAATAACAAAGAGTATCATATCCCTTTGCTTTAAAGTTCAACTCTGATGGTTGGGGTCCCTCTCGTACTGTGTCTCGAGTGTGTTTTCCTAACTGACACGACTCACAATGTAAAGTAAGACAACTTAGACAACTAGGCAACCATTTTTGTAGTTGGGTAAGACTTGAGTGTCCTAACTGAGCATGGATAGTATGAGGGGACTTTGTTGGCAGAACACGTCTTGGAAGATGTAGAAAGGTAATAAAGGCCTTGTGACTCATATTCGATCAATCGTTCGTCTCGAACTCCAGTCCTACAAGGTAAACATTACATTAGTGAAAGTAATAATACAATCCTGAGACCGAGTCAATCGACTAACGGAAAAGTAAATTTAAGGGGCATACCAGATACATAGAGAACAGATGCAACTGAGATGGAAGAGAAATTTGGACAGTGCAATCTTGAGACCGGTTTTTGAGTGCCATTGGCAGAAGTTATAGTAGTTAAAAACCAGATGTAGAGAGTGAAGAAACGAGACCTTTATTACCAGTAACATGATCAGACACACCAAAATCAAAAACCCATGGGCCGAGATAAGATGAGTGAGAGAGGTAAACAGACGAGTTACCAGTGTGTGCAACTGAAGTAGGGAGAACTAGAGTTCAAATGACTCTAAAAACCATTCGGGAGAAAATCTTCATAATTGGTGTTCGGGCGAACTATGGAGATGGTGGTAGTCTTAATAGTGGCAGAAGGATCAAGCTGAGGTTGCATTATCGAGGTGATGGCTTACTATGCAACTTCAACAGGATCAATAGTGTGTCCAAGCCAATTATCATGCTCACATTTGGGAAATGAGGCTTAGAGTTATGGATGGTCCTCAACGAGAACGATCTGATGATGTCCCTGAGATGCCAAGGGCAGCAGTGTCACCCGGAACTGAAGTAATACAATGCTCAATTTGATGTTTTGCTGGTATCGAAGGAAGGATCGTTGAGGTAGTAGACATATCTGGAACAGTAACAGACCCCAAAATTTAGATCACGAGTTGCAGAGTACTCCCTGGGGTAGACCATAGAGTGCAAGGAGCATGAAGAAGGTGTTGTGTTATCCAACTCCTTCTTTTGTTCAGTTGGATTAAAAACTTGTAGCAGAAGGGAGAAACTCATTAAAAAATCATGAAGTGCCACTATGAACGGTGCCAATATATGAAGAAATAGAGCCATCAGAGTGTCTTCGGAAGTATGATATTCAACAATGCGGTGACAAACTCATAGAGAACGTGTCGTTAGTATAGAGTGCCTTGCTTATAAATTGATTCACACGTGAGATTGCGGACGGAAAATCGGTTAAAACATCAGGATGAAATGTAGACTTAATAAGACTACACAACTGAGCATCAATCTGTTTCCATTTGATGTTTTCACTCACACTCACCTTTTATAGGGTTTTGAGTAAAGATGTCCTCCTAAGAGTAACCACGTAGCCATAGTTGATGTCGGCGGACAACTATCATAATTGATCCATTTAATTTTAACAAAGAGAGGAGAAGTGATCGTAGTTGGTGAAAGATGTTCTGTTTTAGATTGAGACGTCTGATCAGTAAAGAGTGTCAGAAAATGCATCGGAACTGAGAAAACAGAGGTTGTTTAAACTGAACTCGTATATCCGTACTCGAAACTGAAAACTTAGGGCAGATATAGAAACAATGAGGCTGAGGCGAGTGCTATGGAAGAAGCAACACGTGAAAGCTGTTGGATTCGCCAATCACGCACGGTGGATGTATGTGACCATGGATCTCACGCGTGTGAAGCCGCAGGCAGCGCGTGTGGGGCGCGTGGAGACGTTTCTGATGACG
The DNA here is from genome assembly GCA_002896235.1 of Cicer reticulatum. Taxonomy (NCBI): domain Eukaryota; kingdom Viridiplantae; phylum Streptophyta; class Magnoliopsida; order Fabales; family Fabaceae; genus Cicer; species Cicer reticulatum. Next base: position 8,309 of record PGWS01009187.1, read on the forward strand.
CGACTGAAGGGTTTGGCCGATCTGTGGTGTGCGACGCGCTGAAAGTGGTCGTTCGTCCAAAATAATCGTCGGAGACATTGACGGTAGAGCGTGAGCGGATGGACAAGAAATAAGGAATCAACATATCAAAGGCAGGGAGGGGGAAACCAGAGTTTAGAACACGGTTTGCCGAAAAAGAAAGAAAAAAATATTCACCGGAGACAGTGGGTCCACCGGGTAGTTTACGATTAGGGTTGTATCTCACTAGGCTCTAATACCATGTTGAATACAAAGAGTATTGAGAGGCATATTGAATAACCCGTGTGTTTCAACTACACAACGAAATTTCTTTATATAGACTATGAGTATTAAACAAATATAATTGACAATAATACTAACGAGCCGGAATACTTACAGCTCATCTAATCTAATTATTTACATTCTAATATAATATTTTAACAGCTGTAAAAATCCCTTTTTCAGTAAGTGCGTAAATATAGAATCACTTTTTCAAAAAGTTTATCTATTCCAAATTTTCTCTTCCCACTTAGATTTCTCTCATTTTTATAATCAATTCATGGCTTTTGATTTTTCAGAATCGTGACTGTATGAAAAACAAATAAAACAACAAAAAAATAAGTTTAACCAAAAGTAAAATTTTGGATCAACAATTATAAAGTGAAGGATTTTGATACACTATAACCCATACTTTTTTTTCTCTTCTCGAAAGCAACAACTAAGGTATCGAATATAAACTTGTAAACAACTAGTTAAAAACTTAACAAAACTTTTTCAAACCAAAATAATAAGGCAAGTAATTTCATTGATATAACTTTTCCACACAGGTTAAAAAAATTGTAACAACAAACAACTTCAAGGTTGAACAAAGATTTTGAATTCAAATGCAATAAATTTATGAAACAAAAACCTCGAAGATATCTCAAGAACATAAACACACTAAAGTAGAAATTTAAATGGCAACTGATGGCTGACTTGAAACACTAAATGATGTGAATTTTGAGTGCTTCACATTAGATTAAAGATCCTAAACCAAGTGGGTTGTCTTCACATAAAGTTACAAATGAAAAAGAGAAAATGGAATAAAAGATGGATTAAGTTGAGAAGAGGGAGAATGCACCATTATCAAGGATTGTTGATAAGCCAATGAAGAATCGCAACAATGATAAGGAAATCGTCAATAAGATTCAAACAAGTTCTAATACAAGAATTCAAATAGGAGACTTAGCTCACTAAACATTCTCATTACAGAAATTATATTTCATTTCAAACATATTTTTTTCAAATGAGGTTACAAACCTTATTTAAAGCATAAAACCCTGAAATTTACATGGACCACAAGTGGAACCATACTCTAGGCTCATATTGGGCTTACATTACATTTTCAAAAATAAACTAAATGTAAGGAAATAATGTATCTTCACTTACATATGACATCAACTAAATTTAAATTAAAACTAATACAATTTCAAATTAAAGCAAACTGATAATTATAACAAATCAAATTAAAATAAATAAAGTTCATCCTAATTTATTAAAATATAGATAATTTTCATACTCTTAAAGTCCTTATCAGGCTTCCTTCCTACAATGATAGATGGAAGGAACAAGTTTTCTATTGTGTTCAAGACCGCTTTTGGAAAAAGTTTAAAGGTTGAAAGGCTAAATTTTTATCTTCAGCAGGTCATGAAGTGTTGATAAAATTTATATTGCAATCTATTCCAGCTTATATTGTGGGTTGTTTCTTGTTACCGAAGTTTATGTGATTACATTGAAGCAATAACCAAGATATTTTAGTAGGGCTACATCAAACATAAGAAGAAAAAGTTTTATTGGCTAAACTAAAACAAATTTTGTCAACTAAAAAGTAGAGGGAGATTGGATTTTAGAAGTATAAAAGCTTTTAATCTAGCATTGCTTGCAAAATAGGGATGACAATTATCTTCGATCCTGACATTTTTCTTTCAAAATGTTTGAAATCTTGTTATTTTATGGAGAATGAGAATTGAATATTTTATAAATAGTTATAAGAATAATTGATTACTTCTTAAAAATGGTTAATATGTTTGATCTCCTAATCCTCCTA
>PGWS01009194.1:0-16961 GCA_002896235.1 Cicer reticulatum
GATTGGTAAAAACCCTAATTGGACAAGAATAAGCCTAGGGAGGACGAAAATGACCTAAATGTTCATCCAATGACACAAACACAACCTATTGGATGCACAAGATTGGTTAAAAACCCTAATTGGACAAGAATAAGCCTAGGGAGGACGAAAATGACCTAAATGTTCATCCAATGACACAAATGAACCTATTGGATGCACAAGATTGGTTAAAAACCCTAATTGGACAAGAATAAGCCTAGGGAGGACGAAAATGACCTAAATGTTCATCCAATGACACAAATGAACTTATTGGATGCACAAGATTGGTTAAAAACCCTAATTGGACAAGAATAAGCCTAGGGAGGACGAAAATGACCTAAATGTTCATCCAATGACACAAAAACAACTTATTGGATGCACAAGATTGGTAAAAAACCCTAATTGGACAAGAATAAGCCTAGGGAGGACGAAAATGACCTAAATGTTCATCCAATGACACAAATGAACCTATTGGATGCACAAGATTTGGTTAAAAACCCTAATTGGACAAGAATAAGCCTAGGGAGGACGAAAATGACCTAAATGTTCATCCAATGACACAAACACACCTATTGGATGCACAAGATTGGTTAAAAACCCTAATTGGACAAGAATAAGCCTAGGGAGGACGAAAATGACCTAAATGTTCATCCAATGACACAAATGAACTTATTGGATGCACAAGATTGGTTAAAAACCCTAATTGGACAAGAATAAGCCTAGGGAGGACGAAAATGACCTAAATGTTCATCCAATGACACAAATGAACTTATTGGATGCACACAAGATTGGTTAAAAACCCTAATTGGACAAGAATAAGCCTAGGGAGGACGAAAATGACCTAAATGTTCATCCAATGACACAAATGACACCTATTGGATGCACAAGATTGGTTAAAAACCCTAATTGGACAAGAATAAGCCTAGGGAGGACGAAAATGACCTAAATGTTCATCCAATGACACAAATGAACTTATTGGATGCACAAGATTGGTTAAAAACCCTAATTGGACAAGAATAAGCCTAGGGAGGACGAAAATGACCTAAATGTTCATCCAATGACACAACATGAACCTATTGGATGCACAAGATTGGTTAAAAACCCTAATTGGACAAGAATAAGCCTAGGGAGGACGAAAATGACCTAAATGTTCATCCAATGACACAAATGAACCTATTGGATGCACAAGATTGGTTAAAAACCCTAATTGGACAAGAATAAGCCTAGGGAGGACGAAAATGACCTAAATGTTCATCCAATGACACAAAACACACCTATTGGATGCACAAGATTGGGTTAAAAACCCTAATTGGACAAGAATAAGCCTAGGGAGGACGAAAATGACCTAAATGTTCATCCAATGACACAAAACAACCTATTGGATGCACAAGATTGGTTAAAAACCCTAATTGGACAAGAATAAGCCTAGGGAGGACGAAAATGACCTAAATGTTCATCCAATGACACAAATGAACTTATTGGATGCACAAGATTGGTTAAAAACCCTAATTGGACAAGAATAAGCCTAGGGAGGACGAAAATGACCTAAATGTTCATCCAATGACACAAAACAACTATTGGATGCACAAGATTGGTTAAAAACCCTAATTGGACAAGAATAAGCCTAGGGAGGACGAAAATGACCTAAATGTTCATCCAATGACACAAATGAACTTATTGGATGCACAAGATTGGTTAAAAACCCTAATTGGACAAGAATAAGCCTAGGGAGGACGAAAATGACCTAAATGTTCATCCAATGACACAAATGAACCTATTGGATGCACAAGATTGGTTAAAAACCCTAATTGGACAAGAATAAGCCTAGGGAGGACGAAAATGACCTAAATGTTCATCCAATGACACAAATGAACCTATTGGATGCACAAGATTGGTTAAAACCCTAATTGGACAAGAATAAGCCTAGGGAGGACGAAAATGACCTAAATGTTCATCCAATGACACAAACACACTTATTGGATGCACAAGATTGGTTAAAAACCCTAATTGGACAAGAATAAGCCTAGGGAGGACGAAAAATGACCTAAATGTATTCATCAATGACAGAATGAACCTTATTGGATGCACAAGATTGGTTAAAAACCCTAATTGGACAAGAATAAGCCTAGGGAGGACGAAAATGACCTAAATGTTCATCCAATGACACAAATGAACCTATTGGATGCACAAGATTGGTTAAAAACCCTAATTGGACAAGAATAAGCCTAGGGAGGACGAAAATGACCTAAATGTTCATCCAATGACACAAATGAACTATTGGATGCACAAGATTGGTTAAAAACCCTAATTGGACAAGAATAAACCTAGGGAGGACGAAAATGACCTAAAGAATGACACAAATGAACTTATTGGATGCACAAGATTGGTTAAAAACCCTAATTGGACAAGAATAAGCCTAGAGAGACGAAAATGACCTAAATGTTCATCCAATGACACAAATGAACTTATTGGATGCACAAGATTGGTTAAAAACCCTAATTGGACAAGAATAAGCCTAGGGAGGACGAAAATGACCTAAATGTTCATCCAATGACACAAACAACCTATTGGATGCACAAGATTGGTTAAAAACCCTAATTGGACAAGAATAAGCCTAGGGAGGACGAAAATGACCTAAATGTTCATCCAATGACACACAACACACCTATTGGATGCACAAGATTGGTTAAAAACCCTAATTGGACAAGAATAAGCCTAGGGAGGACGAAAATGACCTAAATGTTTCATCCAATGACAAAACAACTATTGGATGCACAAGATTGGTTAAAAACCCTAATTGGACAAGAATAAGCCTAGGGACGACGAAAATGACCTAAATGTTCATCCAATGACACAAATGAACTTATTGGATGCACAAGATTGGTTAAAAACCCTAATTGGACAAGAATAAGCCTAGGGAGGACGAAAAATGACCTAAATGTTCATCCAATCCAATGACACAAATGACACCTATTGGATGCACAAGATTTGGTTAAAAAAACCCTAATTGGACAAGAATAAACCTAGGGAGGACGAAAATGACCTAAATGTTCATCCAATGACACAAATGACACTTATTGGATGCACAAGATTGGTTAAAAACCCTAATTGGACAAGAATAAGCCTAGGGAGGACGAAAATGACCTAAATGTTCATCCAATGACACAAACACACCTATTGGATGCACAAGATGGTTAAAAACCCTAATTGGACAAGAATAAGCCTAGGGAGGACGAAAATGACCTAAATGTTCATCCAATGACACAAACACACTTATTGGATGCACAAGATTGGTTAAAAAACCCTAATTGGACAAGAATAAGCCTAGGGAGGACGAAAATGACCTAAATGTTCATCCAATGACACAAATGAACTTATTGGATGCACAAGATTGGTTAAAAACCCTAATTGGACAAGAATAAGCCTAGGGAGGACGAAAATGACCTAAATGTTCATCCAATGACACAAACACACACACTTATTGGATGCACAAGATTGGTAAAAAAAACCCTAAATTAGACAAGACCAAGATTAGGGAGAAAAAATGACCTAAATGTTCATCCAATGACACAAAACACACCTATTGGATGCACAAGATTGGTTAAAAACCCTAATTGGACTAGAATAAGCCTAGGGAGGACGAAAATGACCTAAATGTTCATCCAATGACACAAATGAACTTATTGGAATGCACAAGATTGGTTAAAAACCCTAATTGAACAAGAATAAGCCCTAGGGAGACGAAAATGACAATAAATGTTCATCCAATGACACAAATGAACGTATTGGATGCACACAAGAATGGTTAAAAAACCATAATTGGACTAGAATAAGCCTAGGGAGGATGAAAATGACCTAAATGTTTCCAATGACACAAACACACTCCTTGGATGCATGAGATTGGTTAAAAACCCTAATGTTGCACAAGAGTGGGGACAAGGAGGAAGAAAGATGCACCTAAATGTTCATCCAATGACACATGCACCTATATTGGCCTTGCCTAAGATTGTTAAAAAAACTAATTGGAAAGAATAAGCTAGTGATGCATCGAATATTGGAATATGGGGCTCCAATGACACAAGAAGGTCATCCAATTGCACAAGATTGTTAGAACCCTAAGGGGAGCACACTTGAATAGCCACTTATGATAAGGAACTATATGCCTTTGGTTGTTCATCCATACTTGGCAACATTATTGGATGCACAAGGAATTTGTTGAAACCTAATGAATGACAGAATAAAGTATCTAAAAGCGACAAGGTGACCTAAATGAATGACACAAAATGGGTTTAATGGACGCACAGAACCATTTCCATATGTCATCAAACACAAGAAAGGGAAAGCTAATGTGGTAGCCGATGCACTTTCAAGGCGGTACTCACTAAACTCCACTATTCAAACTAGGCTTCTTGGTTTTGATAAATATTAGAAAATTTGTAAGCTATAGATGACCTAAATGCTTCTCTTTTTCATGATTGTGAACTTATGGCACATGACTATTATTATAGACATGATGGTTATTTGTTCAAGGGCATTAGACTATCCATTCCTAAGTGTTCAATGAGAGAATTGCTCGTAGAGGTGCATGAGGGTGGTTTAAAATGGGTCAATTTGGACAACATAAGACTCTTGACATGTGACATAACATTTTTATTGGCCTAAAATGAAGCATGATGTGCATTTAATTTTTTCTAGGTGCATAGTTTGTAAGAAGGCTAAATCTAAGCATGCCTCATGGTTTGTATACCCCTCTTCCTATTCCTTCATCTCCTTGGGTTGATTTGTCCATGGATTTTGAGTTAAGGCTAGCACCAAGAACAAAAGTGGTCGTGATAGCAATGAACTTGTTGTTGTATATCGTTTTTCTAATATGGCACATTTCATTCCAAGTCAGGACGTAGATGATGCAAGGTTCATTGCAAATGTTTTTCAAAGAGGTATTGGTTGCACATGGTATACCTAAAAACCCTAATTGGGAGAGGGAACTAATTCTTGAGGGACTTTTGGAAAACTTTGTGGGCAATCCTATGTACACAAATGTCTACACTAGAGTTAAGTTGGCTACATTAGAGTTTAAGGATCATGCTTTAATTGGTGACACCAAAATGTCAAAGAAAGGGACGAGATGTGGTGCTAGGCAACACCTATGGATTGGGATTGAATTAAAAGCACCTTTGAGGAAGAGGGTATGTACCATTGGATTATCAAAGGGTGCTATGTTCAAAAACTACAAAGGTTGAAACAAGGCTCCAAGAGTGTCGAGGATTATTATAAGGACTTTGAGACTTTGATCATTCGCCTCCAACATTAGAGAAGATGACGATGCCATAAAGCTAGGTTCTTGGATGTCCTAAGCTATGATAATTAGAGATGTGGTTGAGTTGCAACATGTTTATATGGATATTGAGGAACTTGTTCATAAGTCATCTACCATTGAACAACAATTGAAGAGAAAAAGTACTTATACGAAAAGTATTCATCTAACAAAAACTCCTCACATTGGATCAAACATACAAGAGATGGTGATTCTACATTGGATTCGGTCAAGAAGGTAAGTCTTGTAAACCTAAATCAACCTAGTTCTTCTTCTCATTCAATCAATTAAATGTTTTAAATGGATGCAGAGGTCATATAGCATCTAATTGTCCAAATGGAAAAGTAATAATTGCAAAAGACCAAATGAGGTATATGAAAGTGATTCTTCCTTGGATTCTTACTGGTTTCACAATCATCTCCAAGTGAACTAGGGAGTGACTATGACCTAATTGGCTCCCGTTGAAGGAGATCTACTCATGGTTAGAAGACTCTTAGGTGTCCAAGTTAAGGATGACGATTCTCAAAAATCCTATATTTTCATACTAGATGTCTTGTTGATGGCAAAGTTTGCTCTTTGATAGTTGATAGTGGTAGTTGTACCAATGTGGCTAGCACTAGATTAGTCTCAAAACTTGGCTTGAAAACCATTAAACATCCGAGGCCATATAAGCTTCAATGGCTAAAGGACGATGTTGATATTTTGGTGGATAAACAACTTTTGGTAAATTTTAGCATTGGCAAATATCATTATGAAATTTTGTGTGATGTTGCGCCTATGGAGGTTGGCCATATTTTGTTAGGGCGGCCATGGCAATTTGATAGAAAGATTCATCATGATGGTCACACTAACATTTACTCTTGTGCATAAAAAAGCATAAAAGTTTCTCTTTTACTCTTAGTCCCAAAGAAATTTATCTTGATCAAACTCAATGGAATCTAAAGAGGGGACAAAGAGATCAAAGAACAAAAAGGAAAATATATTATGAATGCTCATCAATGACTCAAGTAACCAAAATTCTTTACCTAGGGTCAAACTTATTTGCTAGAGAGGATGTGGTTAGGAAAGCCTTGTTTGACTAGACAATCGGTATATTTTCTATATTGCAATGATTTATGTTTGTCTACGTCACATGATGATATTCCTCCTTCATTAATTTGTCTTTTGAAAGAGTTTGATGATGTGTTCCCTAAAGAACTTCCTCATGGCCTTCCTCCTCTTAGAGGCATAGAGCACCACATTGATTTGATTCCTTAGTGTTTCTTTGCCAATAGGCCTCCTTATAGAAGTAATCCAGAACAAACTAAAGGATTGAAACACAAGTCTACAAACTTTTGGAAAATTGTTGGGTTCAAGAGAGTCTTAGTCCTTGTGCCATGCCGGTAATCTTAGTACCAAAGAAAGATGGCACATGGCGCATGTGCACCGATTGTCGTGCTATTAATAAACATTACCATCAAATATAGACATCCTATATACCTAGACTTGATGATATGTTAGATGAATTGCATGGTGCGTGTGTATTTTCCAAATTTGACTTAAAAAGTGGTTATCATCAAATTCGGATTAGAGAGGGCGATGAATGGATAACGGCTTTTAAAACCAAGTTTGGCCTTTATGAATGGTTGTTATGCCATTTGGCCTAACTAAATCCCCTAGTACTTTCATGAGATTGATGAACCATGTTTTAAGACACTTCATTGGAAAATATGTGGTTGTTTACTTTGATGATATTCTTGTGTATAGCTTGAACATGCATGATCATATTGAGCATCTCAAGAGTGTTTTTACAAGTCCTAAGAGAAGAGAAGTTGTTTGCTAACCTAGAAAAGTGCATTTTTTTGCCAAAGTAAGGTTACTTTCTTAGGATTTGTAGTAAGTGCACAAGGTGTTAAAGTAGACGAAGAAAAGATTAAGGCTATAAGGGATTGGCCAACACCTAAAAGCATGAATGTTGGATTCATGGTCTCGCTAGCTTCTATAGGCGTTTTGTGCCTAATTTTAGTACTTTGGGCCGCTCCTTTGAATGAGATTGTTAAGAAAAATGTTGCATTTAAGTGGGGACAAGATCAACAAGATGCATTTACTAATTTAAAGGAAAAATTGATGCATGCACCTATCTTGGCCTTGCACAACTTTGCAAAAACTTTTGAAATTTTGTGATGCATCTAATATTGGAAATATAGGGCTGTTTTGCTAAAAGAATGTCATCCAATTGCATATTTTGTGAGAAATTGAGTGGAGCACACTTGAACTATTCCACTTATGATAATGAACTATACGCTTTAGTTAGAACATTGCATACTTGGCAACATCCAATGTTTCCTAATGAACTGATACATAGTGATCATGAATCCTTAAAGTATCTAAAAGGGCAAGAATAAGCTAAATAAGAGACACAAAAGTGGGACCTAAATCTTAGAACAATTTCCATATGACACAAACACACTAAAGGGAAAGCTAATTGGTAGCCGATGCACTTTCAAGGCGGTACAAGACTAATCTCCACTCTTCAAACTAGGCCTTGGTGTTCATAATATTATGAAATTTGTATGCCTTACATGTTTATTGCTTCTCTTTTTCATGATTGTGGACAAGACATGACTCTTATTAGGACGACATGATGGTTATTTGTTCAAGGGCACTGACACAAACTCACCTAAGTGGATCATTGAGAGAATTGCTCGTGAGAGAGGTGCATGAGGGTGGTTTAATGGGTCATTTTGGGGAACGAAAAGACTCTTGACATGTTTGCATGAACATTTTTATTGGCCTAAATGATGCATGATTGGTTTAATTTTTTCTTGGTGCATAGTTTGTAAGAAGGCTAAATCGAAAGCATGACCTCATGGTTTGTATACCCCTCTTCCTATTCCTTCATCTCATTGGGTTGATTTGTCCATGGATTTTGTGTTAGGGCTACCCAAGAAAAAAGTGGACGTGATAGCATTTTTGTCATGTGTAATCGTTTTTCTAAGATGGCACAATTTTATGAGTCCTTGTCATAAAGTAGATGATGCAAGTCATATTGCAAACTTGTTTTTCAAAGAGGTTGTAAAATTGCATGGGTATACCTAAATCCATTGTTTTAGATAGGGATACTAAATTCTTGAGTCACTTTTGGAAAACTTTGTGGGCTAAACTAGGTACAAAGTTGTTATTTTCCAGTACTTGTCATCCTCAAATGGATGGACAAACCGAAGTGGTCAAGAAGAACTCTTGGCACCATGCTTAAACATTTTTGCAATGCAAATCCAAAGGCTTGGGAAGAGTGTTTGCCATTTATTGAATTTGCATATAATAGAGTTCCACATGGGAACATCATTTTCTCCATTTGAGGTTGCATATGGTTTTAACCCACTAACTCCACTTGACTTGCTTCCTTTACCTCTTAGTTAATGTTTTGTATAGGGATGCTGAAGAAAAAGTCAAGTATGTCAAGGACCTACATGCTAAAGTAAAGACCAATGTTTGAAACAAAAATGGAACACTATGCAAAGAATGCTAACAAAACTCGAAGAGAATGGTCTTTGGACCCAGTGATTGGGTTTGGGTTCACTTAAGGAAGGAGAGGTTTCCCTCTTTAAGGAAATCCAAGCTTCAACCAAGGGGTGATGGCCCCTTCAAGGTGTTGGAGCGGATACATGATAATGCATACAAGATAGACCTTCCTGGTGAGTATCAATTAGTGCTACATAAATGTTAGTGAATGTCTCCTTGTGATTTAGTTGGAAAACAATTGATGAGGAGCTGAATTTGAGGACGAATTCTCTTCAAGAGGGAGGGAATGATGTGGACCAACCCTACATGAAGGTCAATGAGCTTCGAGAACTAGAGCGGGACCATTGACTAGAGGGAAGACTAGGAAGCTTAAAAGAACAATTGAGAAAGAAATTTTTAATTTCCTTAGTCTTAAGACATATGAAAAGATTAATCCACATTATTATTAATCTAATTGTCATAGAAATATCTTAAGACTTAATTTTAATTTGAGCCTGGGATGTAATAATCATACCTTATAATTAGGAATTATGTTGACTTGTGCGTTCCTAAATATTTGGTAGCTTAGGCACCATGACCTTTTGTGTTAGGCTACACATGCCTTTTTATTGTAAGACATAAGGGACTTATTTTTGAAACAAAAAAGAAAACACTTAGTGTGAGATTAGAGAAATGCTCTCTAGGGTTCTTCTTTGAACCAAATTTGGATCATCAACAACCTCCTACTTTTGTGGTGATTCTACATTGATCTTGTCATTCCTTGTTGTGGAGTGTGGCGATTTCTATCATTTGATTACTTCTTCATATTTTCTTCTTTTGTGTTCTCCATTCTTATTTGGTACTTTATTTGAAATTATCACTTGGATAGATCCTTCAAATCATATGGAAACACTCAAATCCATATCATGTGGTATCAGAGCCTTCCATTAAGTGGTAATTTTTTTTTGTAATTTCTATTGTAGTGTTTTGTGTTCTTGAGACATTTGCAATTTTAGTTTCATTTTTGTTCCAAATCTTGTTCAATCTTGAGTTGTTGGACAAGATAAGTGTTATAATATGTGTGGGAAGGTTTGGTTTTTGTGATTAATTATTTCATTTGGGTGAAATTTGAAAACTGAGCTGAAAAAAAAAAAACGCAGAAAAAAAAATTCTGGGTTTCAGCTGCATCATCTTCTTCACTTGCAATTGTTTGATCCTAAATTTCATTTGTAAATTTATTTTTGACAAGATTAGTTCCATACAAGTCCGATTCTGGAAATTCAAAAGCCTAAGTTGATTAGAAAACTGAGATGAATTCGAATATGCAGAGAAAAATCTGGAAATATAAGTTCTGCAATAAAGTGATTCTGCACAAAAGCACTTTTGAAAAAAAGGCATTTTGAAAAAAATAATAATAATAAGAATAAAAATTCCAGAATTGTTCTTAATACAATACCAAACATCTTTTGCATTCTTCCTACTCCTTTATACATTGCAGGTTTGATTTTAAGTTCTCCCACATATTTTGATCACTTAGTCATTTAATTCTAGTTTTCCTTATTTCTTTGATAATCTACTTGAGTGTGTCTTCCAATGGTTATATTTTTTTTGTTTGTCTTTTCAATTCTTTGGTTTTGTATTTCAAGTTCTCTTGTCATTTATTTTTTCTTCTTGGACTCTTGAATGATAACTTTCATGTGTGATTTGTCACATTTGTTTAGATTTACCACAACTTGATTGAGATTTGTTTGGTTGGACAAGTACTTAAAGAGTTGCATTAGGGAGTGGAAAAAGCCTAGAGTGAAATTATATAAAAAAACAAAAAAGCCATTATTGAGTGATATACACGAGTGATACATTTCTTGAGTGTAAGAACACCTTAGTGAGTGGTGAGGCCCTTATTTTATTTTGTTCACTTGTGTTTTTGTTTTTGTCATTTATTGATGCATTGTGGTATTTGTTTGTTGTAATTGTTTAAATCATGAGTGGAAGTGAACCAAACCCCCTTTCTCCTAGAACCGTTTTTCTTATGGATCACTTTACAAAATGTTGAATACTCAAATGAATACTTTAAGAGAAGAGTTTGTGAATCAAAGAGATAGGAGATCTCATCATGGAAGATCTTCTCGAAATGAAGATGGGTTTGAAATCGAGGGAAGTAGAAGACAAAGAGAACATGTAAGGAACCATAGAGACTATTATGAGAGAGGGAATCATAGGAATCATGAGAGAAACAATAGAGATTGTCATGGAAATGAGAGGAGGAACCAAAGACATGATCATACATATGTCGGTGGCAAAAATTAAGTTCCCTACATTTCATGGAAAAAGTGATCCGGAAGCATATCTTGATTTGGAGCTTAAGATAGATCAATTGTTTGAAGCTCATGATATTAGAGAAGATATGAGAGTTAAGTTGGCTACATTAGAGTTTAAGGATCATGCTTTACTTTGGTGGGACCAAAATGTCAAAGAAAGGAGGAGATGTGGTGCTAGGCAACTAGATGATTGGGATTAATTAAAAGCACTTTTGAGGAAGAGGTATGTACCATCGCATTATCAAAGGGAGCTACATCAAAACTACAAAGGTTGAAACAAGGCTCCAAGAGTGTGGAGGATTATTATAAGGACTTTGAGACTTTGATCATTCGCTCCAACATTAGAGAAGATGACGATGCCATAATAGCTAGGTTCTTGGATGGCCTAAGCTATGAGATTAGAGATGTGGTTGAGTTGCAACACTTTATGGATATTGAGGAGCTTGTTCATAAGTCATCTACCATTGAACAAAAATTGAAGAGAAAAAGTACTGCTAAAAAGTATTCATCTAACAAAAACGCCTCACATTGGAACAAACATAAAAGAGATGGTGATTCTCCATTGGCTTCGGTCAAAGAAGGTAAGTCTTCTAAACCTAAAGCTCAACTTCCTAGTTCTTCTTCTCATTCTTCAATTAAATGTTTTAAATGCTTAGGAAGAGGTCATATAGCATCTAATTGTCCAAATAAAAAGTCTATGATTGCAAAACCCAAAGAGGTATATGAAAGTGATTCTTCCTTTTATTCTTACTCTTCACAATCATCTCCAAGTGAACTAGGGAGTGATATGAATTGGCTCCCGTTCAAGGAGATCATCTCATGGTTAGAAGACTATTAGGAGTCCAACTTAAGGATGATGATACTCAAAAAGAAAATATTTTTTCATACTAGATGTCTTGTTGATAGAAAAGTTTGCTCTTTGATCGTTGATAGTGGTAATTGTACCAATGTGGCTAGCACTAGATTAGTCACAAAACTTGGCTTGAAAACCATTAAACATCTGAGGCCATATAAGCTTCAATGGCTAAAGGACGATGTTGATATTTTGGTGGATAAACAAGTTTTGGTAAATTTTAGCATTGGAAAATATCATCTATGGAGGTTGGCCATATTTTGTTAGGGCGGCCAGGGCAATTTGATAGAAAAGTTCCATCATGATGGTCACACTAACATTTACTCTTTTGTGCATAAAAAGCATAAAGTGTCTCTTTTACCTCTTAGTCCCAAAGAAGTTTATCTTGATCAAACTCAATAGAATCTATAAGAGGGACAAAGAGATCAAAGAATCCAATGACACAAATATATTATGAATGCTCATGACTCAAGTAACCAAAATTCTTTACCTAGGGTCGAAAAACTTATGTTTTCTAGAGAGCATGTGGTTAGAAAAGCTTTGTTGACTAGACAATCGGTATATTTTCTATATTGCAATGACCTTTATGTTTGTCTACGTCACATGATGTGGACCAACCCTACATGAAGGTTAATGAGCTTCGAGAACTAGGAGTGGGACCATTGACTAGAATAAGACTAGGAAGCTAAGAAGAGGAATTAGAGAAACAAATTGTTAATTCCTTAGTCTTAAGACATATGAAAGATTATCCACATTATATTAATATTATGGTCATAGAAATATCTTAATACTTAATTTTAATTTTGGGATGTAATAATCATACCTTATTATTAGGAATATGTTGACTTGTGTGTGCCTAAATATTTGGTAGCTTAGGCACCATGTTATTTTGTGTGTTAGGCTATACATGCCTTTTTATTGTAAGACATACGAGACTTATTTTTGAAAGAAAAAAGAAGCACTTAGTGTGAGATTAGAGAAATGCTCTCTAGGGTTCTTCTTTGAACCAAATTTGGATATTATCAAGAGCCTCTTACTCTTGTGGCGATTCTACCTTGATCTTATCCTTCCTTGTTGTGGAGTGTGGTGATTTCTATCATTTCATTACGTCTTCATATTTCCTTCTTTTGTGTTCTCCATTCTTATTTGGTACTTTATTTGAAATTATAACTTGGATAGATCCTTCAAATCATATGGAAACACTCAAATCCATATCACAAACACACGTATTGGATGCAAAAGATTGGTTAAAAACCTTAATGGCACTAGTATAACCATATGGAGGATGAAAATGACTTAAATGTTAATCCAATGACACAAACACAGGTATTGGATGCACAAGATTGGTTAAAAATCCAGATTGAACAAGAATAAACCTATTTAAATGCACAAGATTGGTTAAAAACCCTAAATGGACTAGAATAAGGCTAGGCAGGACAAAAATGACCTAAATGTTTATCCAGAGACACAAAAACACGTATTGGATACACAAGATTGGTTAGAAACCATAATTGGACTAGAATAAGCCTAGGCAGGACGAAAATGACCAAATATTCATCGAATGACACAAACGCACATATTGAATGCACAAGAATGGTTAAAAACCCTAATTGGACAAGAATGAGCCTAAGATAGACGAAAATGACCAAATTTTTAATCCAATGAGACAAATGACCTTATTGGATACACAAGATTGGTTAAAACCCCTAAATGGACAAGAATAAGCTTAGGGTGTACGTAAATGACCTAAATGTTAATCCAATGACACAAACACACCTATTGGTTGCACAAGCTAGGTTAAAAACACTAATCGGACTCGAATAAGCCTATGGAGGACGAAAATGACCTAAATGTTAATCTAATGACACAAACACACCTATTGGAAGCAAAATATTGGTTAAAAACTCTAAATGGACTAGAATATGCCTAGAGAGGACGAAAATGACCTAAATGTTAATCCAATGACACAAATACACCTATTGGTTGCACAAGATTGGTTAAAAACCCTAATTGGACTAGAACAAACATACGAAGGACAAAAATGACATAAATTTTAATCCAATGACATAAATTAAGTTATTGGATGCACAAGATCGGTTAAAAAACCTAAATGAACTAGTATAAGCTTAAGGAGGACGAAAATGACCAAAATGTTAATCCAATGACACAAACACACCTATCGGTTTCACAAGATTGGTTAAAAATCATAATTGGACTCGAATAAGCCTAGGGAGGTACGAGAATGACCTAAATGTTAATCCAATGACACAAAACACACGTATTGAATACACAATAATGGTTAAAACCTTAATTGGACAAGAATAAGCCTAGGGAAAGCGAAAATGACCTAAATGTTTAATCCAATGACACAAATGAACTTATTGGATGCACAAGATTGGTTAAAAACCCTAATTGGACTAGAATAAGCCTAGGAGGACGAAAATGACCTAAATGTTCATCCAATGACACAAACACACCTATTGGTTGCACAAGATAGGTTAAAAAACCCTAATTGAACTAGAATGAGCCTATGGAGGACGAAAATGACCTAAATGTTCATCCAATGACACAAATGACACATATTGGATGCACAAGATTGGTTAAAAACCCTAATTGGACTAGAATAACCATATGGAGGATGAAAATGACCTAAATGTTCATCCAATGACACAAACACACCTATTGGATGCACAAGATTGGTTAAAAATCCTATTTGAACAAGAATAAGCCTAGGGAGGTCGAAAATGACCTAAATGTTCATCCAATGACACAAATGTACTTATTGGATGCACAAGATTGGTTAAAAATCCTAAATGCAAGAATAATAATGACGAAAATGACCTAAATGTAATCCAATGACACAAATGAACTTATTGGATATGCACAAGATTGGTTAAAACCCTAATTGGACAAGAATAAGCTTAGGAAGGAAAGAAATGACCTAAATGTTAATCCAATGACACAAACACACCTATTGGTTGCACAAGATAGGTTAAAAAACACTAATCCGACTCGAATAAGCCTATGGAGGACGAAAATGACCTATATGTTAAATCTAATGACACAAACACACCTATTGGATGCACAAGATTGGTTAAAAACTCTAATTGGACTAGAATAAGCCTAGGGAGGACGAAATGACCTAAATGTTAATCCAATGACACAAATACACCTATTGGTTGCACAAGATTGGTTAAAAACCTAATTGGACAAGAAAAAACATAGGGAGGACGAAAATGACCTAAATGTTCATCCAATGACACAAACACACCTTATTGGATGCACAAGATTGGGTTAAAAACCCTAAATGGACAAGAATAAGCTTAGGGAGGACGAAAATGACCTAAATGTTAATCCAAATGACACAAACACACCTATTGGATGCACAAGATTGGTTAAAAACCCTAATTGGACTAGAATAAGCTAGGGAAGACGAAAATGACCTAAATGTTCATCCAATGACACAAATGAACTATTTGATGCACAAGATTAGGTAAAAACCCTAATTGGTACTAGAATAAGTCTATAGGAGGACGAAAATGACCTAAATGTAAATCCAATGACACAAACACCTATTGGATGCACAAGATTGGTTAAAAACCCTATATTGGACTACAATAAGCCTAGGGAGGACGAAAATGACCTAAATGTTAATCCAATGACACAAACACACCTATTGGATGCACAAGATTGGTTAAAAACCCTAATTGGACAAGAATAATCCTAGGGAGGATGAAAATGACCTAAATGTGGATCCAATGACACAAATGAACTATTCGATGCACAAGAATGGTTTAAAACCGTAATTGGATTAGAATAAGCCTAGGGAGGACCAAATGACCTAAATGTTAATCCAATGAGACAAATGAACCTATTGGATGCACAAGATTGGTTAAAAACCCTAAATGACTAAGAATAAGATTAGGGAGGACGAAAATGACACTAAACACAATGACACACCTATTGGATGCACAAGATTGTTAAAAACCCTAATTGGACTAGAATAAGCCTAGGGAGGACGAAAATGACCTAAATGTTAATCCAATGACACAAACACACCTATTGGATGCACAAGATTGGTTTAAAACCCTAATTGGACTAGAATAAGCCTAGGGAGGACGAAAATGACCTAAATGTTCATCCAATGACACAAACACACCTATTGGATGCACAAGATTGGTTAAAAACCCTAATTGGACTAGAAAAAGCTAGGGAGGACGAAAATGACAAAAAATGTCAATACAATGACACAAACACACCTATTGGATGCACAAGATTGGTTAAAAAACCCTAGATTGGACAAGAAAAACCCAAGGGAGGACGAAAATGACCTAAATGTTCATCCAATGACACAAACACACCTATTGGTTGCACAAGATTGGTTAAAAACCATAATTGGACTAGAAAAAGCCTAGGGAGGATGAAATTGACCTAAATGTTCATCCAATGACACAAATGAACTTATTGGATGCACAAGATTGGTTAAAAACCCTAATTGGACTAGAATAAGCTTAAGGAGGACGAAAATGACCTAAAATGTTCATCCAATGACACAAACACACCTATTGGTTGCACAAGATTGGTTAAAAACCTAATTTGAACAAGAATAAGTCTAGAGAAGACGAAAATGACTAAATGTTCATCAATGACACAAATAATGAACTATTGGATGCACAAGAGTGGTGTTAAAAACTAATTGGACAAGAAAATGAACTACAATATGCTTAGAATTGTACGAAAATGACCTTAGTGTTAATAGAATAAGCCAATGATAACAATGACACAACAATTGGTTGCACAATATGAATGCAACAAGAATGGTTAAGAACGCTAATTGGAATAGACTTAGCCTAGGGACGAAGAAAATGACAAAATTTAATCCAATGACACAAATGAACTTATTTGATACACAAGATTGGTTCAACACCCTAATAATGAACTTAATAAGCTTAGGGAGGAGAAAAATAGCCTAAATGTT
>PGWS01009195.1:0-11356 GCA_002896235.1 Cicer reticulatum
AATTAAAGATATTATAGAAATATAATCTACAAAAGTATGTTGGGTCTTCTCTTACTTGTTTATTTATAAATTAGAAGACACAGTAGACCCAAAATTATTATATTTTTAGTCAAAAGTAATACCCTAAATTATAAATCCAATAACAATGATAAGTCAATGGGCCAAAACATGAATTTGGAAAAGAATAAAATTTGGGCTTTTTTATGAACATATATTGACCCATATTTAATGAATACGTTTTACTTTAACCCCAAAAAAAAAACACCAAAAAAGTATATTAACAATGAAGATTTGTTTAAGTAACAGTAACCATGATGGTATTCTAAATAAATGTTTTTATTTAAAAAAAATATGATGGTTATTATTTGTAATACTATTCTTTATTAGGATCTACTTAGTGTGCGGTTACAATATCTCAAGTTCCATCGTAAAGTTTGGTATAGAGGAATTAATTTTGTCTTGTATAAAATTCAAGTCAATGATATGTTGATACAATCGGAATTACACAATATGTTGAAATGCATATAGGCATTGGTTGATATTGATGAAAAGTAATTTGTGAGACTCAAGCGATTGTTAAAGAATTTCTTCGCCAATATGAAATTTGAACCATAAAGCCGAGCTTGGTTTTTAGCATGTAGAAGGAGTTTTAAAAGTAATTTATGTTCAAGCAGAAATTCTTGAATTAATTTAATTTCAAGTGAAGTATGTTTTTTATAGTGGAGTATGATAGTTCTTTTGAACTATGATTGTCGATATAGACAATAGAAGCAGAAAATGCATCATTCTAAATCAAATTGGATATTGTTGAAATAGATTGAAATAATACATGTTGAGATAATCTCACATTACTTAAATTTATAAAGGAATAATTAGGTCAAAGTTATATCTAATTTTTTTTATTTTTTCTTATACTCTTGTGTTATATTGCTTTGAGACATGGTTCAAAGTATTGTATTTGGAGGGTGAGGTACTTAGACACGAGTGTTTGAGAGAAGTTAATATGTTATAAAAAAATTTAAATAGTATTATTTTCAGATTATGAGTTATATGAGAACATTTAAATATCCTTAAAATATAAGTACTAATAATTCCTAATTTCTATGTAAACATATTCAAAAATGTCATCATCAATTATGTGCATTGCTCCTCCATCGTGGCACAATAAATATTAACAATATAATATATTTGACAAAACAAATTATTGAATTTTGTTTGCCACTTAAGATTATGTAATTTTTACTAATTTAAATAATATATTATCTTTAATTAAAAACAAAAATAGTCGATCATGTGTCTTCTTCAACACCACCTATTATTTATCAACAACCACACACAAAAAAGCCACCCTTGATTATATGTTTGAGTCCCTTTTTCATTTGCAATATTAATTAAGCACATTTGTGACTATTTATTTTATGTACAGAGATTCTGATAGTGCTAATCGACGAGTGTAATTTACATGAATTAAGTGATAACTCATATTGCCTTCTTTAAGGCCTTTTTTAAGTTTTGTGATGTATCAATTGCCTTAACGATAATTGGGTGTATTCTCAAATTTTCACAATAATAGCTTATTCAACCACCGCACAATTAACTGCATTGTATATGTTTTGAAGCTATTTGCTTGTTTTTTTTAAGAATATTTAATTGTTCACATGTATTATTTTAGTCACGACAAACCATTGTTTTGTCGATAATATTTATATTTTTTTTATTAATTCGTTTTAGCTCAAAATCAAATGAATATCATGTTAGGGTGTGACATGCTATCTCAAACTACAAAGATAAAAGTACAAAACATCTATTGAGATAAGTTATTGTTCTCATCTTAAACAACTTCCAAAAAATAATATCCTTTTATTTTTTGCTCTCAATAAAAATATAAAATATTGTTAGGGGTAAATTGTTGTTCTCTTACATAGATACTTTCAGTTGGCTATATGTTGATTAATACTACTATTCTTAATTTTGATTGTGATGATCATTTGATTTGGAGACTAAATAACTTTGAACTTCTAAGCTTTGAGGAAGCTTATCTTTTCGTCAAGTCTTTAGGATATCAAATCCCTTGAGCCAAAGCTATTTGATATAACAACATTCTTTCTTTCAAGTCGCTTAGATTTTAGAGATTGTTGCATAATAAGATGTCTGGTGATGATAATTTAGTTGTTTGAGGTTGCCAAATTGTCTAAAGATGTGAACTTTGTAAATATGAAATGGAGACTAACACTCATGTCTTTTTATCGTGTTCTTTTGCCACTAATTTATAGTTTTGGTTAAACTATATTTTTCACTCTCAAATTGATATTATAGTTCGACTCAAAATATCTTTGTCATATATGATAATGGTGGGTCACGTCAATGTAGAGATATTATTTTCGTCAATATAATATCTACTATTAATATTATTTGGTATTGGTGAACTCAAACCCGATTTGAAGGTAGAAGTCTTCATTTTCATGTCGTTGTCAACATAATTATTGTTAATGTATCTTTATCTGACAATCATACTTCTAGCACAATTTTCAACTCTATTAAGGAATTTTAAACTCTTAAGTCCTTCCAAGTTAGAGACCATCCTCCTAAGCGCCTATGAGGTGATCTGACATCCCCAAAGAACACTGAATTAAATGTAATAGTGATGGTGTTGGATGTCGAGGTACTACTAAGGTATATTCAAGGCTTTTCTATTGAGACAACTTTTATAAGATTAGATGGAGATTTTTATAGATTGAATTTGATTCATAATTGGCAAATTTGAAAATACTACTAGAGGTGTTCCTTGTTCCATCAGAATATAGATTACACTTAATTGTTTTATTGAAATAATGAATTTTTCTATATTACCATAATTTTATATCTAGAGTTTTCTAATAAGATTTCTAACGAGAAGGTACTTTGTGTATGTTTGAGAATGATTTTCTTGAGTTTTGATATAATCCTCGCCAATCATATTTATATTTTCTTTTTATTTAATTATTTTTATCAATAAAAAAAAACAAATATCCTTCGACTATACATTGAATGACAATTTCTAACACAGTAAAAAATTTCAAAATGAAAGAAAAAAAAAACATACATTACATATGCACATAAGTAATTAATTGCAACTTAGAATCTCCTTTAGAAGAACATAATTATATCATCTTTAGTATATCAACAAATGAAAAGGCAGAGTAAGTTAAAGAGGACTTGAACCTTTCTTTTGTAACTTGCCAACTCCGTCTCCTAAAATTATCATAAGTCAAAACTAGTTTTGTCTTGCAGTATACTTTTTTTGTTAATTTTCATTAATTTTGACCAAGGACTTAGAATGAGGTCCATTAAGATAAATGGTCCCCAAATAATTTAATTTCTATGTCTTGTTGCTTGTGGACAATAATTTTAGCACTGAATTCTCAATGTGCGGCAAAAAAAAGTCCATAACAAAGTGGGAATTTTCATTTTAAATAAAAAATAAAAAGGACTATTTTGTTGTATAGCCGCCGTATAGGATCGAGACATGGTCACACAGACATCCAAACTTTGCTTCGAGAAAATCTATGATACTCCATTAATATTTAGAGTTGTTACAACAAATTTCGAAGTTTAACATTAAAATTATGGAGAGATGAGTATAATTGTTTTCAACAAACCATCTGATTCCCAACTCCTTTAGAGGGTGTTTGTTTAACATATAATTTAACATTCTCAAAAAAAATTGTAGTTATAAGATTTTTTCGAAAACATTATATAAAATTCTATGATATGAATATTCCCATCTTCTCACTTCAAAATAAATTCATGTGAGTTATGGAAGTTATGTGAAGTTATCTTTATTTTAATAATTTTGAATCTTATCAAAGCTGCATGAATTTACTCATATCCAATCTATTTGAAAATGTGATTTTTAAATTTAAAACAAACATTTCTTATAAATTCGATTGAGATCGTCTATCTTTAAAATTATTTAAATGATTTTATTTATATCTTTATTATAATTAATCATTATTTTTTATTTAAATAATTTTTATTATTTAATTCTAATCACTATTTGCTCGTTTAAGTTATGTTAAAATTACTAGAAATTTAAAAGATTTCATTTCCTTAACAGAATTGCACGTCCCAAAAATAATAATAATCATTAAGATCATCTTAATAAGTGCCTTAAAGATTTAGAACATTTTTTGAATAAAAATTTCAACTTTTATAATTGTAAAATAAAGAATATATAATTTCTAAATTTTATTTATTTATTTAACAAGTGGCTTAATGGTCAAAATTAATAACAAGAAGAAAAAGAAGGTTTGTTTCAAGAGTAATTTCAATCATGTAATTTAACTGAGACTCTGACCTCTTCGTACATTCATAATTATTACATCAGCTACTCTAATAACTTTTTCTATGAGGCTCTCAAGTCGTCTCTGATTTGGACAGATGTATGAGTATACCTGTTGGAATGCAAATGGTCAAATTTGCTAAACTTGGACAGAGTATTATATCAATCGATATGTGTATCGAGTTTTGTTAATTACAATCAATAATAAAAATTTAAATTTAATTGTAGTTTTGAATTTATATTTTTATGAATTGGATATTTATGATTTTAAAATTTGATGATATTTATTTATTTTTCAAAAAACTAATAGAAAATAATAATTTAATATATTTTAATGATTTGGATTAAATAATCTCATGAGGTAAGATAATATATATATATTATTATATATATATAATTATTAATTATAAAAAAATAAATAATTTTATACATTATTGAAATTTTTAAGAAGAATTTTATTGTAATTTATGATATTGATCATTCAACATAATTGTATCATATGTCACTTCGTTAAATTAAATACATCATATCACTATTTTTTAGTTAAAAAGTTAAAAATTTTGAAGGATGGAATGAAAAAATTAAATTTCGTTTTTACAAAATTATTCTACAAGTTATTTTAGTCTTTACTGAAATAAAATATCATTCAAATTTTAATTTTTTAAATGATTTTTTGCAAACATTTTTAGAACATTACTCAAAATTCATCTGAACAAGTTTATGATTTTTTAACTTGTAATGATTTAAATATGAATTTTTTAAATGTCATATACTCAAGATAAAAAATCCTTAAAACATCCACTTAGAAATCAACTTTTGGACACATTTTTTTTGGATGAACTTTTTATAGTACCGTAAACATATATGTAAACATATTCAAAATTTACCTTATATATAACACAATATGCATTAAGTGAGACATCATTCAAATATTACTCCAATGAAATCATGATGGCAAATCCAAAGACATTAAGATGAATCGATAATATTCTCCCAGAACAATAGACTATGTCGTATTCTCAAGGTTGACGATACGGACACATGACAACAAACATTGTTGAGTCAATAAATGCAGTGCTCAAGGGTACGTGCAATCTCTCAATCATTATTTTGGTTCAATCAAATTACTATAAAGTGAGAGTTTTATATGTAGAAAAGGGACAACAACACCACACATCATTAGCTTCTGGTCGAGTATACACAAACGATTGCATTAACAAGATTAAATATGAACTTGATAAGTCTAATACTCACCAAGTCATGCAAATAGATCGGAATTGTTATCTTTCATGTTGCATGAAATAGTAAACCCAAAAAAGGTGCGGTCAATTGGTCATTTCGAAGTCAACCTTCAAAGAAATTGGTGATTGTGGAAAATTGCAGGCTATACATGTGTCTTGTTCACATGTCATAGTTGCATGTGTCTTACACTCGTCAAAACTATTTAGTGCATCTGTCTGACGTGTACAATGTTGTTAATGTATTTAAAATCTACAAAGAAGAGTTTCCACCTATACTCAATGAAGGATATTAGTCTCCATATGAAGGTGAAACAGTGTATCACAATTTTGAAATGCGAAAAATTAAAAAGATTGTCCAAATAATACTCATATTAGAATTGAAATGTACGTTAGAGAAAAGTCCCAAGAAAATGCAGACTATATATGTCGGTTAATTAGTCATACTTGAAAATATTATTCAAATATTACTGACAAACTATAGTCAATTTATGTAAAATTTGTGTTGTTTTTTATAAATGAATTTTAAATTAATTTTATATATTGTTATATACTTTTTCGTTAAGTTTTACAACACAAAAAAAGAAAAAAAACTATTATATATATATATAATATGAAGTTCCTTTTTCAAAAGACAACTTTTACACTTAAAAATAAGAAATAAACACTACCTGATACCAAGTCGTCATTGCAAAAGTAGATTTCTTTTATAATATCTCATTTACAAATGACGACTTTCTATTATATCAAAAAAGAAAATAAATCAGCAATATAATTATAGTTTTGAAAAGAAATCAATATTGGAAGAAAAAAAATCAATATTGGAAGAAAACAAAATTAAAAAATCATATTTAAAAAAAGAACTTAATTAAGAAACTCATTTATCTGTATAACATATATATTATGTTGGTGCAAAAAAATTAACCTTTCCAAATAGTGGTGGGATTAAACCGATTGACATGACTTACCACCTATCCTATAACAGACCTACCACACTTTTTCCAAAAATAGACAATGCTAAAAAAAAAAATTCATAGTATAATTAAGGTGTAGAACTATTACTATATCAGTATTTGCGTATAAATACATTTAATGAACTTTTCATAATTTAATTAATCGGTAATATTATAAAAGATTATTTTATATATAAAATTAGTGGATAAATCTATATTTAGATATTAAAGATATTAAAAGTCGAAGAAGTTATAATTAGAGAAATATTATAAGATACAATTGAATTAGACAATAGCAGCTGAGTCCAGCCATCCACCACTGGCACAAGTCAAACCACATGACTTGACCAACATGAATATTTCATCCGTATCTTACGATATTTTTTCATTATATACTTCATTATTTAATTAAAAATCTAAAGAAGCTTCTCCATTTCATTGAAATTCTTCCACGACTTTTTTTTCTTCTTTTATATCTTTAGAGAAAAACCAAACACACACACATAGAGTGAAAAGAAGATGGGTGTTAACGATGATTTCAACAAAGATAATGAATATGTTGACGATGATGTTCCACTTCCTGGATTTCGATTCCATCCCACTGATGAAGAACTTGTTACTTTCTATCTTCGAAGGAAACTTGATAACAAATCTATTGCTATTGATCTCATCAAACAAATTGATATCTACAAATATGATCCTTGGGATCTTCCAAGTATGTCTTATTTCACTCTATTTCTTTTTTCTTCTATTTCTCTTGAATTTACAACTTTTTAAGAATATTAAATTATTTCTTTCACTATGTAATTAAGAATAGGGTTTCCATCTAATCAACACAAGCCTAATATTTGCATGCACAAGCTCAAGATTTGAGACTATATATGCTATAGTATTTCTACCTATACCAATCATAGTTTTTAAATTTTTTTTTTTAAAGTTTAATATATATATTAATATTAAATACAAGTTTCGGAATTTTTTTTATAAATCAGTTATTACAAAAAAAAACTATATTATTAATTAACAAAAATTCAAAGAAGAAAGAGATTAAATTTGTTTCTAATTTCATCACTAAATGTATGTTATAAAATAACATTAATCACAACAGCATCTTAAAAGCCACTCATCAAGCTAGACATCAGCAACAAAGGAAAATATAGCTTATATAGAGAATTTTGAGCATACATATAAAAACAAATAAGAAAATCACTCAAACATATGTGCATAATATATTTTCTATTAACATTATATGTGTAAAATTTGATCATGTATCAATTACACTAAAATAAATATTCTAACTCACTTGTTTAATTACATAGTGCAACTTTATTGACTATATTGAGACTTAATATACATGTAGAAGCAAGTGTACCTGGAGCAGAGAAGGAAAGTTATTTTTTTTGCAAAAGAGGAAGAAAATATAGGAACAGCATTAGGCCTAATAGAGTAATAACAGGATCTGGATTCTGGAAAGCAACTGGAATAGACAAAGCAGTGTATTCAAATGGAGGAGAAGGAAATGATTGTGTTGGACTCAAAAAAACATTAGTTTATTATCGTGGTAGTGCTGGTAAAGGCACCAAAACTGATTGGATGATGCATGAGTTTCGTCTTCCTTCTAATATTCATACTAACAACAATGATGCTCATATTGCCCAAGAAGCAGTAAGTAACTTATATAACTAACACCTACAAAATATTTTACAACTTTTTTATTATGACAAATAATATTTTGCTACATTTTGTTTTATATTATTTCGAGTGCATTTGTTTAAAAAAATTTATAAATTTATAAATAGACATGAATCGTACGTACTTGTTGCGATCATTATATAATTTATAAATTTTTATATTTTTACGTAAAAAATTAAATGATGTATAATTATAAATAAAAGTTTGTAAGATTAAACAAACATGTACTAATATAATGATTTGCTATGACATGCAGGAAATTTGGACATTATGTAGAATTTTCAAAAGAAATGTATCACAAAGGAAACAACAAATTGCAGAGGGAAGACAATTAAGCTACCAAGCGTCAGATGATTTCATGACAAGAGCAGCCAGAATGAGCGAGCATGGTGGATTAAATTAATAAAATAACAAACATTTATCAATTTTGTGCAAGCATGAGAAGCATCAAATAATAATATTGAAGACAAAACTCATGATCAATACTAATTATAAACAAACATGATCAAAGGAACCATCAGTTAGGTAGTTGTCAAGTGCACATACTAACCTCAACAAATGTTAACACTATCTGATTCAATCTGTGGAGAAACGCAGCAGGTCGAAGAGCTTAATGTTGATAATTGGGATGACTGATCAGTTGTTTAAGTTGCTGTTGATTCGCCTAGTTTGTAAATAACTAAAGGATGTAGTGCATATACTTAGTTGTGTGTTTGAAAATAGAATAGATGCATATAATTACATGTGTTTGGCATCTACAACGCAATATGGTGCTGCAACCGTAGATTCGATTAGATTTAGAAGAAAGTTTTATCTCTTTAAATCTAATTATTTTTACGGCTACAGCTATAGAGGTCCATGCAAAATACATTGATGTGTGTTTGTATTCTAGGGCTATATATTGTTTGTAACATATGTAACTTTTAGTAGACTTATTAATTAATTAACATACGTGATGCGAATTTGTTATATTGATTCCTGCTAGTCCTTTAGAAAAAAGTATTTTTTCTTGGTATATTTATGATGTAGAACTCACAAAAGTTGAGAGAAGAAGAAGAATGAATATTCTTGTAGATTGATTCAACTGAATTGGTGAAGTATAAATGACAATGGTTTATATGTTGGAATTAATCCCATTATAAAAAGTTCACCATATTACATAGACCAAAGACATCCCAAGAGATTAACAAGGCCCTCTATCCTCTAAGCATCAAGACTGCCATTTCAAGCGATATTAAATATTTCAATATTTTTTTTCCTGAGACCATCAAACTCCTTTGGTAAGTAAACGTTGTTCAAACTGTTAGATATTTATTCTTTTAGTAGTAAGAGTAATTTAGACATTTTTATTCTTTTATATATATACTCATTGTAACCCAATTAACTGAAGTTTGGTTCATTTTATGTTATGCGGTTGTCTCTCTTCTTTCTCTTTTCATTGTTAACATATTGTCTCTCTTCTTTCTCTTTTCATTGTTAACATGGTATCAAAGAGCTTTTGTTGATTTTGGGATCTACTATAAAGAAGAGAGAGATTATTTTGATAGGAAAGGCAACCACCAAAAGAGAAAAGAGAAGAGTAACCATATTCCCGATTTTGTTAAATCAGTCTCACAAAAACATCGACTGCGCATTCGTTAACTGTTGGATCGGGCTGATTTTTGGACGGCAGGTTCGCAACATTCAGGTCTTCGTCTTCAACAATCGGATCGGCGAAACGACGTCTGTAGGGGAAGAAGTCGGGCTCGCACAACACCAGATTATCATGTACAGAACTTTCGAATGTTAGTTCACCTTTTGTTTTGATGATTAGAGGGGGTGTAGCTTCGAAGAAAAGGCTAGAATGACACAAAATGCGGGCTACACAGCTGCAATTGTCTATGACAATGAAGATGGTGGCATCCTGGTTGCAATGGCAGGAAATTCTACTGGTATAAGAATACATGTTGTATTTGTATCAAAAGCTTCGGGTTTGGCTCCAGAAGGATCACAATTTGATGCTAATCATTATGACACTAAGATGAATGAACTGTTTGCCAGTGATGGGCAAGAATTCTTCACCTCATATGATGAAGTCCATGATAGCTTTGATGCAATGGGGCTGCAAGAAAACCTTCTGTGAGGCATATATGCTTACAGTTTTGAGAGGCCTTCTGCAATCTAGCAAAGAGGAATTTTTCCTTTCTACAAAGGTCTGGATGTGATTCAACAGGCTCAGTCAGGAACTGGGAAGACAGCAACATTTTGTTTTGGAATTTTGCAGCAGCACGATTACGGATTGGTTCACTGCCAGACTTTGGTTTTGGCCCCTACGGGGAGCTAGCTCAACAGATTGAGAAGGTTATGCGAGCTCTTGGCGATTTCCTTGGTGTTAAGGTTCATGCTTGTGTTGGTGGGACAAGTGTTCGTGAGGATCAACGCATTCTCCCTGCTGCTTGTTTATTATGATCAGTATTAAATTGTTGATTTTGGTTTGGTTCACATGCTTTCAATTGTTGTGGTTCTTTGCTGATTTAGTTGGTAATTTAATTGTTCGTCTCTCCTATCTCTTTGGTCTTTCTTTTGTGTTGTCGCTCTCTTTGTTGCTTCTTCTGTTTGATTGCTCATCTCTCTAGTGATTTACTTTGTTGCTTCTCTCTATATTGATTGTTCTATTTGTTTGCTCTTCTATCATGTGGTTCATCTATTTGGTTGTTTCTCTCTTTGTTTAGTTTGGTTTGGTGTAGTTTAGTTTGGTTTGATATGATTTAGTTTTGTTTGGTTCTATTTGGTTTGGTTTGTTTTGATTTGGTTTCGTGGTGCTACTTCTTTGGTTGTTCTTATCTGTTGATTTTGATATTGGTTGATTTGAGCTTTAGTTTGAGGGGTTATTTCAATATTAGGAAATTTTAGGGGTGATGTTAAGTAGTATGTTATTGGGCTTTTATATTATATATTAAGAGTTTGTTTTGATATGGTTGTTGCTCCTTTTTCAGTTTGATTTTTTGTTGGTTTGGTTCTTCTATTGATTGTGACTATTTGATATGATTTCTTGTTGGTTTGGTTTCTCTCGTTATTGTGATTGTTTGGTATAGCTAATGATCCTGTCTTTGGCTTATGCTTCTTCTTTCGTTGCTTCTCTCTTTGTTGGTTCTTCTTTTTGATTGTTGCTT